>BCLG01005412.1:0-26221 GCA_001602295.1 Zoysia matrella | reverse complement strand
GAGATATAATTAGCAACTAAAATAGGGGTTCAAATTAAGGAAGTAGAAGATGCTACAAAATTATAATCATTTCCAACAAATAATAGCTATGCAGAGAAAGTAAGAAAATACATCCTGACTACCAAGCTATTTATCAGATTTTCTGCTAAACATAATACCACAATAAGAAACTCTTTATAGCATGAATCTGAGCTAGGTCTATACGAAATTTCTACATTTGAGGGCATTAAACAGAGGTCGTCGAATCAGGACCAAAAACTTGCCATTGCCGGCTGTTCTACCGGAAATAGAAATTGTAGCGTACAGTCAGGCTATCCTACACTAGCAATAATACCTCCAGGATATAAACTCACCCCTAATATATTACCACGATCCCTCCCAAAATTGAAAGAAATAGTACAATTCCCCACGCAACCGGAGCAACTTGCAAACCCTACCGCATCTACAACTTGCCCTAAAACCCTACCTTATCCTAACTCGATTCCCCAAAGCAGGGCGCGAATCCACTACAAAATAACCGGAAGAAGTAGCCATTCCGCCGCGCAAAATCCCCCCACCCCCCCCCCCCCCGAACCACCAACCCAGCAACTGCTAAACAGGCGAAATTCTCTCGGGCTCATAAATCAGGACACAGGAACGGGAAAGAGGTAGAGTGGAGAGGGGCGGGGGCGCACCAGACTCCTGGAGGTAGCGGAAAACTAGGTAGTTGAGCACCTCGGATGTTAACGGGGCCATGGCCGGAGAGCGGCGAGGAGGGCGAGGCGGCGCGCAGGGAAGAGGAGGGGGGGGTGGGGGGTGAGGAGGCGCCGAGGGCGAGAGCGGCGCCGGGAGCGCGGCGAAATGGATTTGTGTTGGTGCGACGAGTCCGCGGAGGCGTCTACTCCTGAATGCGAACGGTCAGGATTGTATTTCCAAGATCGGAAACCCAGGCTGAGGTCCTCTCCAGTCTGTGACGTCACTTGGTGTGCATCTGGACCCACTGGTCAGTGATCCTGACCTAATTTGGACTGTGAGAAGCGTGTGGAGGAAAACCACCGATCCGGTGATCCAAACTGTCGAAGGAGGCTTCTCAAATGAGACCGATAGGTGATGTTTGGATTAGTGGAAATGTTGGCTACATTAGGGAAGTTGAGATGCTATTTCCCATCAAGCAATGCTATATCTATCAACAAAATTTTACAAATTATTTATGCACTACTCACAAAAGAAATTACTTTACATATGTTGGGTTGGCTGCTTATAAAGATAGTTTGTAAAATTTGTTTGACGGAAAAAGAAACAAAACAGGTTTCGCATCGGAAAAGGAAATAAAAAGTGTGAGATTGAAAGAATATTGAACGAAGCATTTCCTTTTTGTACACATCATTATGTTCTGTTTGTTTCAACAAGTAAATTTTGCAAGCTCAACTACACGTGCATTTTTATAAACCTTTTTATTATTCGTGTGCATATTAGTGATGACGTTAAAATAAGTTGGTGCATTTCTAGAGTAGCACTGAGAAAGTTTAACCGAAGTGACCTTTGTTAATAATAGCAGATACTACTCTAAATCAGAAGAATTGAATGATACTATGCAAATACACAGTTCTTCTGAAAAACTTTTCCATTTTCTAAAAAAATTATAACAATTCTGGTATAATATCAGTAGTGACAACCATATCATTTGTCAATTTTCAGTTGTGACCTGTGAGAAATCTGCTATAATGGAAGGCAGGCATATATGGGCATCATTTGTGAGTTGGGCTGTGGCTTGTGAGCAATCTGTCATAGTGGAGCGAAATGCGGGCTATATTGAAGACAAATCTGGCACAACTTGAAGAGGTCTGGTTCACAAGGAAAGTGCAAAACAGGATCAGCTCAGAAGGCAGCCGGATGCCGTATCGTCATGCTCTCCTCTGCTTCTGGCCTCTGTGTCCTGCATCGATGGTTTAGACGGATTCTGCCATGGCAATGCTTGATGCTTCAGTAATGATGATCTGCCGACGCGTGGCTCCAGCGGCTCGTGCACAGCGAGCAATGCTGTGAAAAAGGCAACGGCATGGTGTGCTTGAGTGATGAAGTACCAACATATATACTCCCTCCGTTTTATTTTAATTGATGTTTTGACTCTAACGCTAATACTCACGAAAAAATAGCCAGCTATAACTTTTGTTATAGCTCGTTATAGCTGTTGGAAGGTCTACTACTAATATATACTTTTTTCACAGCTATCATTTAGTTAGCGCTAAAAAAAATAAGTCGAAGATAGCCGCTATTAGCTCTCTATTTAACTTTCGCTAACAAAGCGAGCTGCGCAAAGCCTAGATCCAAATCGAAGTTGCAAATTAAAAGATATTCTTTCTTTACTAGATAAACTTGATATTTATGTTTTATGACATCAAATTTTGACCTATAATTTTCGTAAATTTAATTAATTTTAATAATATAAAAATATATATTATGAAAATATTAACCAACTCAGTTCGATGGTAGCTGTTGCGCTCTCGTCCAACTCTCGAGAGGATAAAGATGCGTGCATTTCTTTATATATTTCGAATATTTAACCTATTTAAGGAATTAAGTATTATAACTTATACTACCGTTTTTTAAAAATCTATAAATAATTTAGCTTTTGCTATAACTGAAGATAATTTTTCTTAGCTTTTATCTAAGACCACAGCTAAATGATTTAACTTACTATTTTTTCGTGAGCTAATACCGAGGAAAGAGGATGTGCGCATTGAATATGAGACGAGATACTTCTCAGCCTCGATCCGTGATCCCGTGCTCCGGCTTCCAACTACGTCCACACTTGAACCTTCTGACAACCTGTGGCCCTGAGATCTGGCGACGAATCCACCGCACGGGCAGTGGCCTCCTCTGCTCGTGGCCGTCACGGCTCCTCCGTCAGCGCCCGCTTCTCCGACTCAGGCTGCGTCGGCGACACCATCGACGAAAGCGATGCAGCCACCGATGACACTGGCGAAGGTGATCCAAACGACGGCGATGGCTCCACAGCTCCGAGCCTCGACCTTCTCTGCCCTGGTTGCGGCGTCCTTCGCCCCGAGGACGCGATGGATCTTTCCGCCGTGGGAGGACAGACTGAGGAGGAAAGGAGGGTGTGAGCATGGACACGGCGACTGCACCAAGTACCGCGCCAGACCAGCAGCTCCATCGCAGCACACGCACCAGGCGGGAGAGGCGTACGCACTCATGGGCCAGAATGGATTTGGGCCAGTAGAGTGTTGGGCTCCTGCGCCGGCTATATATATGTGTAGCTATCTCCTGGGATAAAGATAAACAATATTCCTATCGCATATCTTCTTCCTCTATCGCAAGTTACTCGCTCACCTCTGTTCTTCTCCGAATACTCTTCCTCTGCTGCTAACATTCTGGTATCAGTATCATCGATCCTCGGCCGTGGCTTCCGCATCCCACTACACTCGTCTCGCCAAACAAACTGGTGCTATGGATCCCCACTTGAAACTGATTTTGAAAACATTCGAGAAGCGATTCGCAGAGCAGGACGTGAGGTTGGAGGCGCGGTTCGCCGAGCAGGACGCGAGGATGGAGGCGCGGTTCGCTGCACTGGAGAAATCGGCGTCCTCTACGGCGAGCGCACTGTCGACAGAGATCGGGACTGCGGTCGCTTGCTCTCTGGAGCCGCTCGAGCGGGCGCACGTGGAGGTCTCCAACCGGCTCGATTCAGTCGAGGCGTCGGCGTTCACGCGGGTCGCCGCTTTGGAATCGGCCGCAGCAGCCTTGGACTCGTGGCGGCCGTCGATCGAAGGCGCCATCAACAACCTCAAGGTTTCGATCGACTCCATCAGGCACGACATCTCTCCAGGCTCCAAGTCACGGGAGCGTGAAGTGATGGATCTGAACCGGGACAAGCCAAGCATACTCGGAGATCCAGGGTCGGCTTCCGCGCACCCATCTGGCGGAGCTGCAGCCGACGGCCCTAATTGGCACCGCGTCGACACACCATACCTGGATCAGGATGCTGGGTCAGTGTTCACCTATGCTCCTGACCCAATTCGTTTTCATTTCCACGCCACTATCACAGTTCGTTTGGGGGGAAGTATGGATCGAGTCCTGGGCAGTTACCTAAGATTTCATTTCCTGTTTTCACTGGGGATCATCCGAGCTTGTGGCGGTCTCGCTGTGAGAGTTACTTTGACATGTCCTGTATTGACCCTAGTTTATGGATCAAAGTAGCTTCAATGCACTGTGAGGGCATGGCTGCACGTTGGTTACAGTCTATTGAGAGGAAACTTCACATGTTAGACTGGGAAGGTTTTTGTCATCTCATTCATGATAGGTTTGGGCGAGATCAACATGAGTCCCTAATTAGACAGTTGTTTCACATCAAACAAGTTGGGTCAGTCACCGAGTATGTTGAAAACTTCTCTACTTTAGTCGATCAACTGTCTGCATATGAAGCCAATGCTGATCCCCTTTACTATACCATGAGATTTATTGATGGACTTCAAGATGAAATTAAGTCAATCATTATGGTTCAACGACTTGGACACTGCTAATGCTTTGGCTCTTGTGCAGGAAGAGGCGCTGGAGTGTCACAAACTCAAAGAGCCTCGACGTCATGACCTATCGTTCAACCGGACGGTCACAAGGACGGCAATGCCGTTACCTCTGCCACCTGCCGCAGACAAGCCTCAAGAGTCAAGGGAGCTGAAATGTCTGTGGGACGATCTCACAGTTCAACTGAAGACAAGCTAGCCTCTCTGAAGGCTTATCGGCGTGCGCGGGGACTCTGACAGATGTGCAGAAAGATGGAAGCCGACTCATAAGTGTGCAGCAACAATCCAGTTACAAATAATGCAAGAGGTTTGGGATCTGTTTTCTGAAGCGGACAATGATCATCAGGAACAGCATCTTCAAGGGACTGATCAGTCTCAACTTCTGTTGGCTCTGTCGCATGAGGCTTTCACTGGCAGTGCTACTTCTAAAGCTCTGCAGTTGACTGGGCATGTTCAGGGTGTGGAGGTCTTAATTTTAATTGACTCCGGAAGTTCACATTCTTTCATCTCTACTGAGATAGCACAACAACTACAAGGGGTTCGTGCATTGTTGGCACCGATTGCAGTGAAGGTGGCCAATGGTCAGTTGCTAGTGTGTCGTGCTGAAGCTTTTCAAACATCCTGGTCATGTCAGGGATTCCAGTTTTACTCCGATCTGAAAGTGCTGCAACTGCCATGCTACGGTATGGAAATTGGTCTCGAGTGGTTGGCAGCTTACAGCCCAATGAGAGTGGACTGGGCCAACAAGTGGTTGTCAATTCTGTATAAGGGCCATCAGGTATTGCTGCAGGGTCACTCGTCCACCGTTGATCACAATACTGTGGTGCAATTGCTATTGGTCGATGCAGATAACACATCATCAGTCTCTCTGTCCTCTCATTCACCTGCAGTATCTGAGCTGTTACAAGAATTTGAGGATGTATTTGCTACACCAGTCGGGTTGCCTCCTAACCCCAATGAGAATCATACTATCCCTCTTATAGCAGGATCGAAGCCGGTGTCTATTCGCCCTTATCGCTATCCTCCAAGTTTGAAGAATGAGATTGAACGCCAAGTCGCAGACATGCTGCAGCAGGGTCTGATTCAGCATAGTACAAGTGCTTTCTGCTCTCCTGTCTTGTTGGTTAAGAAAAAGGATCAGACCTGGCGCTTTTGTGTGGATTACCGTTATCTAAATGCCATCACAGTTAAGAGAAAGTACCCAGTCCCTATCTTTGATGAGCTGATGGACGAGTTAGCCCACACCTCTTGGTTCACGAAGTTGGACCTCAAATCAGGTATCATCAGATTCTTCTGCAGCTGGGAGAGGAACACAAAACAGCGTTCCAAACACATCAGGGCCATTTTGAGTTTAAAGTCATGGCTTTCGGATTGACTGGAGCTCCGGCAACCTTCCTCAGTGCTATGAACTCCACTTTAGCTCCTGTCCTGCGCAAGTTTATTTTGGTTTTCTTTGACAAAATCTTGATTTATAGCCCTTCTTGGGAAGACCATTTGGTGCACATCAGGACTATCTTACAGTTTTTAAGAAAGGATCAGTGGCAGGTCAATCTAAAGAAATGTGTGTTTGCACAGCAGCAAATCAGTTATCTCGGACATGTCATCAGTGCAGCAGGCATTTCTACTAATCCTGCAAGAATTGAGGCAATTCAGCAGTGGCCTGAACCTCATGATGTGAAATCTCTATGCAGTTTTTTGGGACTGGCTGGGTACTACCGGAGTTTTGTGAAGCACTATGGTATTATCAGCAAGTGTCTCATAGATCTGCTGAAAAAGCACACTACATTTATGTGGACTGACACTCATTCGACTGCTTTTCATACATTGAAGCAGGCTTCGATCTCAGCGCCAGTCCTTGCTATTCCAGATTTTGATAAACGCTTCGAGGTACATACCGATGCTTCAGCTTTGGGGGTCGGTGCAGTGCTCACACAGCAAGGTCATCCGTTGGCTTTCTTGAGTCGAGCTTTGGGTCCCAAGAACCAAGGGTTATCTACTTATGAAAAGGAGTATCTCGCTATCATTATGGCCATTGCCCACTAGAAACCATATTTATAGCTGGCTGAATTTATAATCTTCACTGACCACAAGAGTTTGGCTCAGTTGAATGAACAACGCTTACATACATTGTGGCAACAGGAGGTGTACACTTAACTGGCAGGATTGGCCTATCAGATTGTGTACAAGAGTGGACAAGAGAATTGTGCTGCGGATGCTCTTTCTCGTCACCCTCATCATACATTGAACAGTTTGGCTGCTTCCCATAGTTCGCCACTATGGTTACAGGAGGTAACTGAAGGTTATACCAAGGATGATCAGGCTCAACAGTTGATTACTAAATTGTCTCTCACCTCTGATGCTGAGGGTCCATTTACTTTCAAAGGTGGTCTTATTCACTACAAAGGAAGAATTTGGTTGGGCAACAACATCACTTTACAGCAACGGGTGTTGGCTGCCATGCATGATAGTGCAGTAGGGGGACATTTGGGTGTTCCAGTGACATATAGGCGCCTCAAACAGCTGCTTTCTTGGCCATCAATGAAAGGGGCAGCACACTCCTACGTCAAGTCCTGCGCTGTGTGTCAACAAGCGAAACCTGATCGGGCCAAATACCCAGGACTACTTCAGCCACTTCCAGTTCCATTCCAGATCATGCTTGGCAAGTGTTATCTCTGGATTTCATTGAAGGTCTGCCCACTTCGGGATCAGCTAATTGCATTCCTGTGGTTGTGGATAAGTTCTCCAAATACACGCATTTTCTTCCACTGAAACACCCCTTCTCAGCTCAGCAGGTAGCCAAAGTGTTTTTGGATCAGGTGTACAAGTGACATGGCATGCCAGAGGCTATAATTTCAGACCGGGACCGGATCTTTACGAGTCTGTTTTGGCAGCAGCTGTTCATTTTGACTGACACACAACTTCGCATGAGCTCCGCATGCTACCCCCAATCTGACGGGCAAACAGAACGAGTAAACACTAGTTGTCATTCAGCTTTGGGACGTTCTCCATTTGAAGTCTGTTGCGGGCTCAGCAACGTATGAAGGCGCAGGCGGATAAACATCGTTCAGAAAGGAGTTTTCAAGTTAGAGACATGGTTTATTTGAAGTTGCAGCCTTATGTCCAGTCTTCTCTCACACCGCGCTCTAATCAGAAACTCAGTTTCAGATTTTTTGGTCCATACAAGGTGCTGGCTCGTGTTGGCAAGATGGCCCATAAACTGGAGTTACCTGCTTCCAGTAGCATACATCCAGTTTTCCACGTATCTCAACTCAAAGCACACGCACCTCGGCAAGAGCAAGTGATCTCTTCTCTACCTGATCATGATCTAGCACCTCAGCTTCCGGTGCAGGATCTGGACAGACGCATGGTTTCCCGTGGTGGTTCGCGACTGGCACAAGTCAAGTGCAATGGTGGGACATGAGTCCGGAACTGGCAACATGGGAGGACGAGAAAGCGTTACAGCAGCGCTTTCCATCTGCTCCTGCTTGGGGACAAGCAGGCACTGAAGCGAGGGAGAATGTGAGCATGGACACGGCGACTGCATAGTACCGCGCCGGACCAGCAGCTCCGTCGCAGCACACGCTCTAGGCGGGAGAGTGTACGCACTCATGGGCCAGAATGGATGTTGGGCCAGTAGAGTATTGGGCTCCTGCGCGGGCTATATATATGTATAGCTATCTCCTGGGATAAACAAGCAATTATGAGATAAACAATATTCCTATCACCTATCTTCTTCCCCTGTCGCAAGTTACTTGCTCGCCTCTGTTCTTCTCCGAATGCTCTTCCTCTGCTGCTAACAGAGGGGCACTGGGCATGCGCAGGAGGAATAGCGCAGGCGGTGCGGGAGGAGACTGGGGAGGCGAGAAGGGGTGTGCCAGGCGCACGGAGGGAGGAGGAGATCGAGGTGGAGACGAGCTGCGCCGATTGCGTGCAGGAGATTGGGAAGGGAGTAGGATGAGAGGGGAGGGGAACCGTAAAAGATCCCAGTGACACGAGTTACGCGGCCTGTTGGTGCATGCAAAGGTGAGAACATCAAGTAACGTGAGACACGAGTTACGTCAACAATTTTAATATGGAGGGAGTACATGATATATATTCGAGTTTTTTACAAGATAGTTACCCGGCCATCGTGCAGGGTCCGTCAGTGCTGCCAAACGGCGTGTGGGTCACCAGTCTGGGACCGAACGCGGCAGTCCATGTAGATGACATTGTCGTCAAAAGCACACGGAGCAGGATCTTACCCAAATGGCTTATGATTGTTCGAAATAGAAGATGGTAATGAATGTGTACTCTGGTCTACATGATAGTCTACTCTTGGTATTGGTCTCGTTGGCATGCACATGGTGACACCTTGTAGTTACTTTAAGCGTGATTGGATAGGTGCATGCGTGGCGACCAGGCTCGCCGCGAGCTGATGTTTGGTTGCCTGCGCCGCGTCGTGGCCTAGCCAGCCGGCCGCAAAAATTCCTGTCACGCTCGCATCTGTTTCTCCTCGGCCTGGCTCACCGTGGCCAGGTTCTCACTAGCCAAGCTTAGCTGAAACCGAAACACAATCATGCCTTGTGATCACCGAGACGTAGTCCTGAGAGTTGGGCCGAAGAATTCGAGGGTCAAACATTAGATTGGATCTTGCCTTAAAAGGATTGGATTTTGATTATGGTCCGTTTAGAAAAAAAAGGCCGTGTTTACGGATCATACTCATTTTTAATGCTGCAATAAACTTTTGAATTATGATTGTGTATTAATTCTAATAGAAAAGTTAAAGAAGTATAGCAGGTCATGGATCAAACAATTAGTATTATTATTAGACCAGCTCTAGTTTTTTAAATAGACTAGGATCGGATTGGACTTTATATTATAAAGGGCAAAATTGGATTGAGTTTGATATAATAAATTTGGATTGGATAAGGATAGAGTCCATTAAAAAAAATAAAGGGCCGAGCTAGAAGTTGGATCGGAACATTTTTCGTCTTTTTCACTTCAAAGTGTCTCATCAATTCTCTTCCGTTTTCGG
This sequence comes from Zoysia matrella, assembly GCA_001602295.1. Taxonomy (NCBI): domain Eukaryota; kingdom Viridiplantae; phylum Streptophyta; class Magnoliopsida; order Poales; family Poaceae; genus Zoysia; species Zoysia matrella. Next base: position 16,687 of record BCLG01005412.1, on the reverse strand, counting down.
TCTTCCTCACTCCAAATTTGGATTGGAACAATTTTTTTTAATAAAACAAATGGTCAAAGTTGATGTTAAAATTTAACAGTGTTAATAATTTAAAATCTGAGGAAGTATTTGTTTGCTTGATAGCTGCATACGTACATGTATGTTTTGCTGTATGTTTCCAGGCTTTTGAAGGGGCATCTGAAAAATATACTGTGAGGAGGTTCGTTTTTTCTCTGATATATCAGTGAAGTAATAGACAGTTCGCTATTGTTGCAAAATTTAATTTTTTCTGTTCCCTACAAATAATTAAGAGTATTCTCTTGTCTATTAGTACATGCTTTGCAGGGGAAAAAAAGAAGGATATTCAATAGAAAAAAATGATAGTGTTTAGCATGCCTCATATAGTAGAAGTCTTTTAGTTTTAGTAAGGGTGCGTTTGGCTTCAAGAATCGATTCTGATTCGTGGTCGAATCACTGAATCGCCACCAAATGGATAAAAAAGGAAACGACTCGATCCAGAATCAGAACGAAACGATTCGACAATTGGCCTACGCAAATGGAACGGTCGAAATGGTGTTTTGCTGGAGAATCGCCTGGGTGTTCCAAAATTGGATTGCGAGTTACACGTATTTACAGCAAAAAATGTCATTATTTACGAGAAAATTACTACTGTTTGAAAATTTTTTAAATGGTTAATCTTTGAAAATTTAAGGAAGTTTTCTCAAGAGTTGTTTTTTTAGATTCATGTCGTCGGGCTCTTTGTGAAGGTACCCTCTCAATTATTTTTAAAGTTGTTTAAGTTAGTTCTCTTAAATTTTTAAAGTTGTTTTAATATTTTTAATATTAAACAATAAAGGTATATTGGTCATTCTAATCATCATCTTTACTTTACTGAATCTGAATCACTAAAATTAACAAACGGTTTATAATGTGATTTTTTTTGATTAAAAATGTTTCTAAACTGAAACTAAAATGTTTTTGATTCTTCAGAGAATCGAACCGTACTAAACGCACCAAATGTTTTGAGGTGTCAATTATGTGACTAGTCATCCCAGATCAGTACCTATCTATAAGGTGCGACTACAAGGAAGCTAAGGGTCCATGTGCCAGAGCTTCTATGAAACACTACTTAGAATTGATGAGTTTCCTATGAAATTTTCTCGTTCCCTACAGTTTATTTTGGACCCTAGGAAAAAATATTTTTCCTACGGTGAATATAAAAACTGGAGAAAATCTCATATTCCCTACAGGCTACAACATTACCTGGTTCCTAGGGACATCATCGTACCGTGGGGCATTTCAAAATTTTCCGTGTCTCATCTCTCTCTCTCCCCCTTCGCTGTAACTCAACAGTCACACCGCGTCTCTTCGCACTCTCCATTCTATTCCCTTGCTCCCATCCGCATCTCACTCTACGGTTTCTCATGAAAAACTGTAGTGCAATTCTACTTTTCCGTCAACCTTTTTCCTAGGAATCTTTCCCCAGAGAATCCTTTTTGCTAGGGCTTTTTAGCTTTTCCGTACTATTTTTATTTCTTGGAAACTAGTTGATTCTAAGTAGTGGATGTGATTCTCTGTGAGCAGTAACTCTCTCTACAAGAGGTGATTTTGCAGATAAAAGTGATTCTGTTTGATTATCTCGGATTATCTTTTAGAATCAAGATAGATAATCACTTCACAGAATTAAGAGAAGCTACTTTTTTTAGCTCACAACCTCTCAGTTCATTTTATAGAATCAGACCAAAGGATCAGTCAAGAATCACTTATCCTAGAAGTTAAAACGGTGTTTAGCACAACTTTTTTTATTTCTACATGAGAATCAACTCTTTGGAGCTCTGCCAAAGGAGCCCTAAATGTAGTAGTCAAGGGTAATAAGGGAACGAAGACAGCAAACAAAAAGCTATAAATGGACGGTAATGCAACGCCAACTGGCTATAGGACAAAGTCATTTGTGATAACCCGATGCATAAAAGGCATATGCAGCTAAGAATAAATTCATTTGTGATAACTCAATCTCAATGCATAAGTGAAAGAATAATAAAAGGTTTTTAAGTGCGCATCTATGTTGAGATGGAAGAGAGAGAGAGAGACAGAGCCAGTGAAGAAGCCAATTGATGCATCATGCATGAGCTCCAAGAAATTCCGTGAAACAAGAAAATGAGCCATGTATTAACAATCAATAAAGTATGTCCTGGGAGCTAACTACTATATGAATTTTGTCAGTGTTCTGACCACCGGCACAGTAGAATTTACGTATTTGGAGAGGGATTGGATGCGCTCTTCGTATCTAGGTGGGCTAGTCTACGGAAGATTGGAGGTTTAACCTGGCTCAGGCCACCACAGAGGTGTAATACTCTACGTCCAGAGGGAGTGGATCGTACAAGCTCGAAACAGGGTTACAATGACGGAAAGGCTCTAGCTCAAGCAAGAACCCTAGCACGTGCATATGGTGTGTGTGTGTATGAATCTAACTTGACCTGTCGTCTAAGGCCCCTGGTGCCCCCTTTATATAGGGGTCGGATCGGGGGTACAAGCTTGACGCTTACGAAATCGAGTGGACCCCTGAAGGGTGAGGCCGCGGTCTTCTGAGAAGTTGATTCTTTGGCGCCCGCTGCTGCCGGAGCAGCTTGTTGGTGTCCTTTTATCGTCCTTTGTCCCACGTCAAGGGATAAAAGTTGTTTTACTGTTTGCTTTACCACCCATTAGACTACTTTTCCCTTCTGTTGGCTTGCTTTACCTCCCGCGAAGTTGTTTTACCTACTGCTGTACAGTGTCAGGAATCTTTGTGCTCGTCCGGGGTTGGTCGTTGAGGTGATGGTCGACCCTAGGGTCAGACGCGTCAGACGGTTCCCATCCATCGTTCGAACGGGTCCCATTGTCAGTCAGCCCCGACCCTCGGACGGTGGGGCCAACTCTTCGAGTAACCTCGACCCTTGGGGGGTTGGGCTAGTTGTTCGGGCATTTGTGCGATGTTCTCCAGTGAGTCGTAATTTTGGCCCATGGGCCTCGATCCTTCACTGGGCTTTCATATCAATCCTGGGGTCGTAGATACCTGAGGTACATGATCCCGATAGTAGCCCCCGAGCGCTGCACCGTTTGCAATCTCTGTTGAGGCGGCACTGGGTTGGTCCTTGTTGGTCTTCAATGCTTGATCCTAGGGGCGCGCGCAAGCGCGCCCGTCGGCGTACTCCTCGAGCCCTTGGGCGATCCAAAGGGTCGGTCAGAGGTTTAATCTTTCGTCTGGTTGTTGGTCTTCGGTCATTGATCGTACGGGCGCGTACGAGCGCGCCCATAGTGCGTAGCCTCCGAGCCCCCAGGCGATTCGAATGACTCAAGCGAACCGCCCTAATAGTGCGTAGCCCTCGAGCCCCCAGGCGATCCGAATGACTCAAGCGAACCGCCCTACCTGACTTTTATAAAGATAGAAGGGAGAAGGTTTTGAAGGTGGCCTCGTTATCCACACATCTGGGTCAGTCAGGGGTTTAAACTTTGTCTTCGTACATAGGTGTGTGCGAGCGCACCCGTAGGGCGTAGCCCCCGAGCCTCCGGGCGATCCGAAGGGACGGATTTTCCCGACCATCGATGTTGGTCGGGACCATTTTTGGTTTTGGTCGGACTCAGTTGAGGCCAATTTTTATTATTGGTCGAGTTTAGAGTAGGATGTCTAGATTGAACCGGTCAGACCAACCGTATCTCATGATTGGCAGGGCGTCTAGGATGGACCAAGCGGATTACAAACTCTATGATGAGCGCACAAGGATTTCAAACTCTATGATGCGGTTCGGTGACTGACCCTCGACTACCCCGGTGTTGTGGCTTCGGTCCCACTGCGTCCACATGGCCTGTAAGCATTGGGTCTCGGAAGTGGAAACGCCGCATTATAGCCTGACAAGGGGCATTAACCCCATGGGTTGATTCGCTCGTGCGCGTCCCGTTCGTCTAGCGCCTGGCGGGCATTAATTGGGCTAGCATGCGCGCCCAGGGCGCCAGACGTCACCTGAACCAGTGGAGGCAATGAGAGTTTTGCTTCGAGCCCACCCGTCGGTGGGCGGGGTGCGGAGATCGTGGGTGCTCGTTGGTTTAGGCGGCCATCATGACGCGGATTAACACTGCATCGCGCCATGTCGCGTCGTGCTCCGGGAGTCATGGGGGTGGAACCGTTTGCCTCCTTCGTGTATAAAAGTGGGGGAGTGGATTTCGAAATCCATTCCACCCGTTGCCCTGCTCGAACTCTTCTTCTTTCTCGCGCTCCTGAGCTCCTGTTTTCTCTGTGCCCTTTTCGCCTCCTACTCTTCTTCGCCTCTGTCGCCACCATTGTTGTTGCCATGGCTGTGGAGTGGAAGCCGTCGATCACCTCCGACGACATCCTCGAGAACCGCGTGGAAGTAGGGCTCATTCAGACGCGGGCCGCCATCTGTTGGAGATCAGTGTGGGGCCAGCAGGCTGCGGCTCCTGCGCCGAACGAGATCGTCACCTTCGCCCACTTCCACAAGAGCAGGCTTGGGCTGCCCTGCTCCGAGTTCTTCCACGGGTTGCTCACCTTCTACCGCATCGACCTCCACCACCTCAACCCGAACGGGCTTCTTCACATCTCAATCTTCGTCACCCTCTGCGAGGCCTTTCTCGGCATCCCTCCACACTTCGAGCTGTGGAGGTACTTCTTCAACATCCAGCAGTCGTCCAGCAACCGCGCTGGTGGTCGGCGGTACGGGGGCACTGGGATGTGCCTCTGCTGCGCGGGCGGCAGAATACATTAGCATGCCCCTATAGAAGTCACTTAAAGGCTGGGACGAGGAGTGGTTCTACGTCAGCAACATCGCTCACGGGCTGCCGGCATTCCGCAACGAGGTCTCCATGATGCGCGACTCATGGAACTCCATGCCGTCGGCCACCTGGGTGCAGGAGCTGGCGCCGCTCCTCCTTCGGATCTGAGACCTGCGAAGCGCCAGGTTGACTGCTATCAAGGTGGTCTGGACCTTCGTGCAGCGTCGTGTGCTCCCGCTCCAACGCCGCGCCTGGCTCATGTGGGACTGCACGGTCCCGCAGATGGCACTCGCGTGGTGGTCGGGGAGGAGCTGCTGAGCGTCGAGGTCAACGCCCGGGTGGCATGCATGCTGGAGGGCTACTTACTCGGGGAGCTCACCAGCAGGCTGGCGCCGTTGGCTGCACTTCCAGGGGTGAGTCGCTCTTCAGAGCAGTTTTCATCGTCGGGTTTGTAGTGCAGTTGTGGTAGGTGTAGATTGAGTCGTTTTTCTTTGGTGTCGTTGCAGGCGGTTCATCTTCTTCGTCCGCTGCAGCATCGGCGCCGGTGCCGACGGGCGCAACTTCTTCGTGCACTCTAGCAGCTCCGTCGGCGGGAGCTGGCTCTGGCGCGGGTGGCTCTCGGAAGAGGCTGAGGAGGCCCGCCGGTTGGTCGAGACCGGGAGTACTTGCCCGACAGGTTCTCAGCCCGGCCCCTCAGCCCACGCGGGAGGAGGTGGCCGCCTTGGCGGCGCAGGTGTCGAGCGAGGAAGTGATGATCTCGTCCGGAGAGTCAGACACCGCTTCGGGCAGCGGGTCGAAGTCCGTGTCCGATGACGCCCCCGGCTCTCCAACGAAGAGGGCGAGGGTCGGCGGTCTGAGCATTTGTCACCGTTCCTGACCCCGTCGTCCACCCAGTGCTACCCAAGGTCAGGGTGGCGGCGGCGGCGAAATCACGCGCCCCGAGGGCCGGTCAGCAGGGATCAGGCCTTGTTGTTCCTCTCCCGGTCTGTCGGTTGAAGGCGTAAGTTCTTGCCACAGCGATTTGTTTGTCGAAATAAATTGCATAAGTGGTGGACTTATCTCGTTCGTACTGACAGGGCATCGATGGTGGTCCTTGCTGCTCCCGTTTCCGCGTCGGGGAGCATGCTGGCGGTCGACGGAGGAGGGTCTGGCACTTCGGTGGTGGCGGTTGGAGAAGTTTTGCAGCCTCTTCCAATTGCCCTGCCATGTCCAAATCTTCCTCCCTAGAGGCCACCGGTCGACGTGCCGGTTTTTGAAGAAGCTTCGCAGCTTCCTCTGCCCTAGGGTGCGCTAGCCAGCGAGCCGGCAGCTGAAGAAGTTTTGCAGCCTCCACCCTCAGGCACTGATGCCGGGGGTCTGGAGGGGGCTGCCGCTGAGGAAGTCGTACTACCTCCCTTGGCCACAGGCACCGAGGGGGATGGCGTCACGGTGGTTGGGGAAGGCGATCAAGCGCCGGCCCTGACTGCCGCAACGGAGGGGGTGCCGAGGGCACCGAGCCCACCCCCTGCAAAGGAGCTGTCGAACATGGCTTCGAGCGGTACCATTGAGGTTCTGGTGGAGGCGAGCGGAGAGGCGGCAAAGGTGGCCGCCACGTCTGAGGCTAAGGTTGCTGTTGCTGGGACTTCGTCCTTCGGTCGTCCGGGGTCGGACGTGGCGGACCCTCCATCTAGCGAGGTGGTTGCGTAGGCCCTGCACTACTACGATGACCAGGTGCGCGGGGTCTGAAAGATTGTCTATTCAGTCGGCTCATCTTTGAGCAAGCTGCTCGACGAGCTGGCCAAGTGCCGGGATGTCATCGAGGGTCCCGCTCTGCATGAAGCCTGGGTAAGTTGTAATTGCCTAGGAGTTCATTAACACAAACCTTTGATACGGGCGACACTGAATTGTGTCTTTTGCAGAAGCTCTTCCGGTCGTTGGGTCAGCCACCGAGCGACCCCAGGTCGGAGGCGGAGGTCGAAGCCCTCCGTCGGAACTGGACCAGGCTCGGGCCGGTCGGGGCGTGTCGAGAGAGGACGCCCTTCGACTCCATTGGGAGGTCAAGGCCGCGGGGGAGGAGGCCCGAGCGGCTCAGGAGCAGGCTCAGGCGGCTCGGGAGGAGAAGAGGAAAGTCTCCACCGAGCTCGCCACCACCGTGCACACCGCCTCCAGTAAGTTACCTGTCGCCTTGATTTCTGCTTCTGGTTCTCCCCATCCTCAGGAGTTAGGAATTGAGGGTGATCGTTTTGCTCAGAGCTCCAAGAGCGGTCGGGTGCGCGGACGCGGAGGTGAAGGCCGCCATGAGTCAACAACTCTCTGCCGAGGCGGGTCGGCAGAGAGCTCTGGCCGACATCAAGGGGGCCGAGGAGGACAGCGATCGAGATGCCAATCTTCGGTTCGCCGCCGACGTGGCACGCGCGGCGGTGGAGGACGATGTCGCCAAGCTCACCACGGAGCTGGCCCGTATGCAGCAGGAGCTGGCGGACACACACTCTGCAGTCGGGGTCGTCAGCGAGGAACGCGATGGTACGTACCTTTCGAACACTTGTTAAGTAGAGTTCTGATGTGGGGTCGGCTGCTCATTGTTGTTGTCTTGCAGCCGTGGTTCGCTACTTCCGGAGATTGAGGTCGGTTGTCTGACGCGTGCTTCGGCAAGTCGGGGTGTCCGAGGACGACGTCTCGGCAAAGTACACCGAGCACATGCTGAGTTGCCTGCCCGGGCTCATCGCCTCTGTGCTGGTTGGAGCCTTAGAAGATGGGAGCTCGCTGACCCTGGCGCAGACCGTGTCGCACTACCCGGCGATCGATCTCACGCTCATCTTTGAGGGGTTCACCGAGGACATCTTGGATGAGAATATTGCGCGCTTGATGGCCGATGTGTGGTTTCGGGCGAGGGAGCTTTGCTCCAGCTTCCAAGTGGGAGACATCATGCAGGTGTGGTTCGGGTCGATGCCGGCACGGCCTCAAGGTCCTCCTCAGCCGCCCCAAGGCTCAGAGGCTTAGGATTTTCCTTGTAGTGTCTTTTGCCTGTGAATAAGAACTCTGCATTCGACGTTGTAAATAATGATGTTTTCGACCCTCTTTTGCGCTTATGTGAATATTTCACACTTAGCATTTTTCAAAATCCGTTGGGTGTTGATCTAGCGACTGGGTTAGGTATAGCTCGTAGGGTCAAGTGTCGGGCTTGATACAGTCGTAGAGCATCACCAACACTGGGTCGTCAATCGTTAGCTGTGAGGAAGACTTAAACGACAGCGCTAGTAATTCACTTGGCATGTTTGAGGGTCACCCGCAAGCTCGACTCGGGTCGGGGGGTCAGACCTCGAGAAAACAGTTCGAGGCGCAGAGCCTTAGAGCAAAAAGCTGATGCACGGAGCCTGAGAAAGAGAAAACAAGAGGCGATAGGGTCAGACGCTCTGACCCCTAGGTGTTGGACAGTAAGACTAGCCCCCGGGCGGAGCCTGAGAAAGAGAAAACAAGAGGCGATGGGGTCAGACGTTCTGACCCCTAGGTGTTGGACAGTAAGACTAGCCCCCGGGCGGAGGAGGGCGGCTAGTCGGCCGCGCTTCGCCGTCCAAAACAATAAGAAAAAAAATGAGATATGCACAAAAAACTTAGCTGATTTTATTATGCATAGAATCGACACAAGTTCTCAATGTTCCGTGCGCTGGCTAGCTCCTTGCCGCTCTCGGTCGCCAGCTTGTAAGCGTCGGGCCTTAAACTCGCTTGATTACATATGGCCCTTCTCAGGGGCAACAACTTGTGCTGGCTGGCCATGATCTGGACCCTTTTGATTACAAGATCTCTTACGCTGAAGGCCCGACCTTTGATGTGCCGAGCGTGTAGTCATTGTAGAGTCAGCTAGTACTTGGCCGACCGTAAGATGATGACATCGCGTGCCTCGTCCAGCTGATCCAGGGCATCCTGTCGTGCCACTTGTGACCTCTCCTCGTCGTAGGCTTGAACCCTCGGAGAGTCGTAGTTGAGGTCGGTCGGAAGCACAGCTTCTACTACGAGTGTCATGAAGAAGGGGTAAACCCTGTAGTTCTGTTGGGAGTCGTTCGTGGACCCCACAACACGGACGAAAGCTCTTGGACCCATCGTCCGGCTGCCGGCTCGATGTAGTCGTTGAGTCGGGGCTTGAGGCCCTGGAGCACCATCTCATTAGCACGCTCGTCCTGACCGTTGGTCCTCAGGTGGGCCACAGATGCGAAGTCAAACCGTATATGGTACTCCTTGTAGAATTCGTGGAACTGCTGACCGGTAAACTGTGTGCCGTTGTCAGTGGTGATGGAATTCGAGACCTCGAATCAGCATATGATGTCATGGAAGAATTTGACCGCTCGGCTGGCACTGATGCAGGGCACCGGTTTAGCCTCAATCCACTTGGTGAATTTGTCGACGGCAACGAAGAGGTGGGTGAAGCCCTCGGGCGAGGATGTCGAACCCCGAGATCGCAAAACGCCATGTGATTGGAATCGTCTGGAGCTCTTGGGCCGGCAGATGCGTCTACCGGACGTAGAATTGGCAGCCCTTGCAGGAGCGGACGAGCTGCTCGACATCTGAGACCGCTGTGGGCCAGTAGAACCCCTGGTGGAATACTTTCCTGACCAGAGTCCTCGGGGCAGCATGATGACCGCAGATGCCTGAGTCGATGTCATCAGAGAGATGTCAACCCTTCGCCTGAGGAATGTAGCGTCAAAGGACACCACTAGGGCTCCTTTTGTAGAGCTCATTGTCGGCGATGACGTAGGCTTTGGCTCGATGCGAGACTCGCTTGGCTTCATTGGTGTCAACCGGGAGAGTGTCGTCTTGGGGCAAGGCGAAAATGTCTTGGGACCGGTCGGGAACGATGGCTATAACTGCTGGTTCTGGGGTCGCGGTAGCTTCAGCCTTTGGGTCGGCGGAGTCGTCTTGGAGCTTGCTGGTAGGCTTGGAGAGGATTTTGAGGAAGACATCATCAGGGACCGAATCCCTCCCCGAGGCCATCTTGGCGAGTGCGTCAGCCGCTTTGTTGTTGTGGCGCAGAACGTAGTGGAGCTCGAGCCCGTCAAACTTGTCTTTGAGCTTGCGAACTTCTTGGCAGTAGGCCTCCATCTTCGGGTCTCAAAAACTTGATACCTTCATGACTTGCTTGACGGCAAGTTCGGAGTCGCCCTTGACGTAGAGCCTTGTACGCGGAAGGTAATGGCCATTCGTAGGTCATGGAGCTGGGCTTCGTACTCGGCAATATTGTTGGAGGTGCGGAAGTGAATCTGCAGCACATATTGGAATTTGTTGCCCCTCGGAGAGATAAGGACAACACCAACCCCGAGCCCCTCAACATGTAGGAGCCGTCAAAGAACATCGTCCAGTGCTCGAGGTTGGCTGTTCTTGAGCCTCCGTCCACTCAGACAACGAAGTCGGTGAGAGTCTGGGACTTGATGGTTTGACGAGGTACATAGGTGATGTCGTGACCCTTGAGCACCGTTGCCCACGTGGCGATCCATCCAATCACGTCCTTACCATTGATGATCTCCCCGAGTGGGAAATTGGTCACCACTCGGATAGAGTGGTTGTCAAAGTAGTGGCGCAGCTTGTGGCTGGCGATGATGATGGCGTAGAGCAGCTTCTCCACCTAAGTGTACCAAGTCTTGGCGTCAGTGAGCAGCTCGCTGATGAAGGTGACGGGCCTCTGGACCTTCAAAGCCCAACCCTCCTTTGCGCGCTCGACGACGAGGACGGTGCTGACGACCTTCGATGTTGCAGAAATTTAGACGAGCTCTAGCTCACTAGGGGTCGGTGAAGTCAGGACCGGCGATGTAGACAGCAGAGTCTTGAGTTGCTCGAACGCCTCCTAGGCCTCGGTGGTCCAGGTGAAACGGTCATACTTGCGTAGTAGTCGGTAGAATGGCATGGCTTTCTCACCAAGTCTGGAGATGAAACGGCTGAGTGCCGCTAGGCACCCGGTGAGCTTCTGGACCCCTTTGATGTTGTTGATGGGCCCGAGGTTGCCGATGGCAGTGATCTTTTTAGGGTTGGCCTCGATGCCGCGCTCGGAGATGACAAAGCCGTGCATTTTGCTGGAGGGGACGCCGAAGACGCACTTCTCGGGGTTGAGCTTGACGCGGTACATTCGATGGTTGGCAAATGTCTCCTCCAGGTCTCCGATGAGGTCGACAGCTTTCTAAGACTTGAGGACGATGTCGTCGATGTAGACCTCCAAATTTCGACCCAGCTGGTCGCGGAAGCACTTCTGCATGCAGCGCTGATACGTGACACCGGCATTCTTGAGCCCGAACGGCATGGTGACGTAACAAAAGGAGCCGAACAACGTGATGAAGAATGTAGCCGACTGGTCGAGGCCGTATAGAGATCTGATGGTACCTTGAGTACGCATCAAGAAAACTAAGGGTTTCGCAGCCGGCGGGGAGTCAACCACCTGATCTATGTGCGGCAAAAGAAACGGATCCTTTGGGCATGCCTTGTTGAGACTCATGTAGTCAATACACATCCTTCATTTCCCATTCTTTTTCTTAACTATTACAGGGTTGGCTAGCCACTCGGGGTGGTACACCTCTTTGATGAACTTGGCATCCAGCAGTTTGGTGATCTCTTGTCCGATGGCTCGGCGCTTCTCATCGTCGAAATGCCGGAGTCGTTGCTTCAATGGTCGGGACCCGAGAATGATGTTGAGGGAGTGCTCGGTGACCTCCTTCAGGATGCTCGACATATCAGAGGGTGCCCTGGCGAAGACGACCTGATTTTGGATGAGGAAATCGACGAGCATGCTTTCCTATTTGTCGAAGAGCGCCGTCCCGACCCTGGCCTTCTTGGTCGGATTAGAGGGCTCGAGGACTATCTCCTTGGAGTCGTTGGCGGGTTCGAAGAATGTAGAGATTGAAGTCTTGGAGTCGAGGGTTAGAGCCGACCCCTTGGTCTTGCGGATCTCCTCGAGCTCAGCCGACCCCGATAGGGTGATGGCCAACTCAAAGCTTTCCTACTCGTAGGCGAGCGCATGCTTGAAGCGTGACGCCATGGTGATGACGCCGTTGGGCCCCGGCATCAGCTTGAGGTAGATGAAGTTGGGGACGGCCACTAACTTGGCATAGCAGGGCCGACCGAGGATGGCGTGGTACGTGCCAACGAAGTCGACCACCTTGAAGGTGAGCTTGTCGGTCCTGAAGTTGTCGCCATCGCCGAAGGTAACCAGGAGGGTGATCTGACCCAGGTGTACAAGACGATCCTCGGGGATGACTCCATGGAAGGGAGCATGACTCTGTCCGATGTTCGACTCCGAGAGGTTCATGGCTTTGAAGGTGTCGATATAGAGGATGTTGAGGGTGCTACCGCCGTCCATGAAGACCTTGGTGAGGCGCGTGGTGCCGATGATCTGGTCCAACACCAGAGGAAGGCGTCCCGACTGAAGCACGTGGTTGGAGTGGTCGGACCTGTTGAAGGTGATAGAAGCCTCCGACCACTTGAGGTAGGTCGGAACAATGGGGTCGACAATGTTGACCTCTTGCTAGGTCGGCTTCTGGTGGCTCTGAGACTCGTACGCCACCGGCCCACCGAAGATCATGAGGCAGTCTTTTGGCTCGGGAAAGGTTGTGTCGGTGTCGTCCTTGGCGTCCTTCGTAGGAGCGTCGTGACGTTGAGGTTGACGACAGTCGAGACAAAAATTACCTTTGAAGAACTGCTTCATCATGTGGCAGTCCCTAAGCATGTGCTTGACGGGGGTCGAGTGATTTGTGCAAGGCTTGTCGAGCTTCTCGAAGTGGTTGTTGTGATCGGCCCGCTTCCTGGCCTGAGGTCGAGGCTATCATTCGGTGAAGCCCACGAACTCGTTGTCGTGCTGCTTGCTCTTATTCGGCCTCTTGCTGCTTGAACCGCCCCCAGAATGGTCGTCACAATGGTCAGAGCGGCGGTCGAACTGGCGGTCAGGCTTGGAGTTCTCCTTGTCCTTGCCTCGATCCTGGTCGAAGTTGGCTTGGACAACCTCCTCCCCTGTGGCGAAGGTTGTGGATATGTCGATGAGAGAGTGGGTCGTGCGAGGGTTTTTACACCTCAGCTTGTGGATGAGCTCCTTGGAGGTCGTGCCGCAGGTGAAGGCGTTGATGACGTCGGCGTCGCTCACGTCGGGTAGCTCGTTGCGCTTGCGCGAAAAGCATTGGATGTAGTCCCGGAGCGACTCACCTAACTTTTGCTTGCAGTTCTTAAGATCTCAGAAGTTACCTGGCCGAGTGTAGGTCCCCTGGAAGTTGCTGACGAAGATGCGCCAGAGGTTGGACTAGTCACGGATGTAGTCATCGGGAAGATACTTGAGCCACTCTCTGGCCGAGTCGAACAGGAAGAGTGGCAGGTACTGGATGACGAACATGTCGTCCACGCCCATGCTCTGCAGGCGATGCGGTAGTCTTTGAGCCAGTGGGTCGGGTTGGTCTGACCACGGTACATGATGATGTTGTTCGACGTGCGAAATCATTGCGGAAATCTTGCTCTTCGGATCTTCGTCAGGACTAGGGCTCTGGGGTGGTCGTAGCTGTGCCGTCAATCGTGGTGATCATGAGTTCGTTCCCGCTGGTCTCGTCATAACGTTCGCTCCTGGCCTGCTTTCTGGCGTCAATGGTGTGGCGCACGTCGCGGTGTTGACCGAGGCGCTGGCAAATGGATCCAGCCAGCGGTGGAGGGTCTCGGGCCTCAGTCCGACCGCCGTAATTATCGCGGGCCGGGCCTCGTTGGTCGAACCGCGGTCGTTGGCTGCTGCAGGCCTCGGACTGCAGTGGTCAGAGCGATGTTCTTGTTGTTGAAGAGTGCCTTAGAGGTAGATGCATAGACGATCGTGGGTCTCTTTGAGCATGGGGTTATCGGAGGTGACGGCTCCCTCAAGGACGTAGGCCGCCGCCACCAGATTCTCGATCCGGCTGTCGAAGACGGGCGTGCCGCCGTCCATAATCTACTGATAGGTGATCCTTGCTCGGGCTCGGGCACCGCCGCTCATTGCCACATCATCCTTGCCTGGGGAGTCGGCCTTGGTAGCAACAGCTTTGTGCTAGAGGGCCTGCTCGACGATGGAGATCGCTTGATGACGTGGAGAGGTGTTGCTGTCCGGAGTTTTGCCGAGAGGTGTTTCCTCCGTGGCCATGGGAGCCTGCAGCATGAAGCACTCCCGTGCCGGGTCGTGACCCAGCACCGTGTGAGCTCCACGATGGTGGGCTGCGCGCTTCTTGCGTGGGGCCTGAAGACGAAGCTCGCCACCTTGGTCGACGACGAAATCCAGGCTCCCAAAGCGGAAGACCTAGCCGGCGGTGAAGATAGGGACGTGCCATGACCGGTCGTCTCGAGCGACGGCGACCGTGAAGCTCCAAAAAAGAGGTGAGAGATGGAGGTCTCCCCCACCAAAGCGAAGATCGAAGCCATCGAGACAAGCAAAGCGAAAACGCACCAGGAAAGTCCCCTTCCTGGCATGCCAACTGTCGGTGTTCTGACCACCGGCAAGGTAGAATTTACGTATTTGAAGAGGGATTGGGTGTGCTGTTCATATCGAGGTGGCCTAGTCTGCATAAGACTCGAGGTTAAACCTGGTTCGGGCCACCACTGAGGTGTAATACCCTACATCTAGAGAGAGAGCGAATCGTATAAGCTCATAACAGGGTTACAATAGCGGAAGGGCTCTGGCTTGAAAAAGAATCCTAGCACGCGTATGTGGTGTGTGTGTACCAATCTAACTTGACTTGTCATCTAAGGCCCTCGGTGCCCCCTTTATATAGGGGTCGGACTGGGGTTACAAGGCTTGACGCCTACGAAACCGAGTGGACCCCTGACGGGTGGGGCCACGGTCTTCTGAGAAGTTGATTTTTAGGCGCCCGCTGGCGCCAGAGCAGCTTGTTGGTGTCCTTCGATCATCCTTTATCCAGCGTCGGGGGACAAAGATTGCTTTACCGCCCATTGGACTTTTTCCCTCTGTTGGCTCGCTTTACCTCTCGTGAGGTTGTTTTACCTACTGCAGTATAGTGTCAGGTGCTCGTCAGGGGTCGGTCGTTGAGGCGGTGGTCGACCCTGGGATCAGACGCGTAAGGCAGTTCCCATCGATCGTCGAGACAGGTCCCATTGTCAGTCAGCCTCGACCCTCGGACGGTGGGGTCAGCTCTTCGAGTAATCCCGACCTTTGGGGAGTCGGGCTAGTTGTCTGGGCCTTTGTGCAATGAAGTCTTCAGTGAGTTATAGTTTCGGCCTATGGGCCTCGGTCCTTTGCTGGGCTTCTATATCAATCTTGGGGCCGTAGATACTCGGGTTCATGATCCGGACAAATTTGTTGAAAGATAGGCTGCAATACATGTATGGAGACAGGTGTTACCTTTATTATTAATTAACCTTGCTTGAAAGACCAAGTAAGCTAGGCCTTGATCGAACTGCCGTAAGAATCCCCAAAATGTATGCCATATCAGCCACTCGAATAAATATGATGAATATATGTATACATTAATACATGTATACATACCGCTATTCAACGGGATGGTGCTTCGATACTATTATAAACACTCCATGTCACTTTCACTTATACGATTTTTTCAGAATATGTGCTTAACTTATATTTTGCTAATCTTTTTTACAGATCACGTTTGATTGGTGAAACATAATTCTGACAGTCGGTATGCAACAATTCTTATAAAAATCCTAGTAGGAACTCGCTATATTTATCTCTAGTTTATTTCAGAAGTAAAAGAAGCTTTACCTAGATCCTCTAGTTACAAACATATGTGATAAGTTTTTGTTGTTTACCCTAGCAGTTTTACTCAAATGGAACACTTCTCTTCGTGAAAAGGTCCCCTCTGCTCTAATGCCAGATGTAGGCTAATTTAGGACCACTATGGAGGTTTCTCTTATAGGGTTCCTAGCATAAAAACTCATATCATATGAAAGAACTAAATGATCATGGGATTTTCAAAGGCTACATTATACTTCATTTCTGCAAACATAGCTTACATATGGCTCTCTTTTAGGAATATCCACAAACTTTACACACAAAGGAAGGAAAACCTTACAGAGGATATTTTACAATAGATTCCTCCAGTAGTCCAGTGTTTGTATATTACGTAGTACAGTATATTATTACTAGTACTACTTGGGAAGTGGTATTCCGCGCCTTGTACAGTTGCCTGGACAGATGTGCTGTATTCTTCAACAAGTGTCTTGGCTAAAGTGTGTTCGATTATTGTCCTTGCATATTCTCTTTGCTTTGCCTTCTGGCACATGCTGTTTGCACATTCTCTTGCTGGACATTTCTTCAGATATGATCTTCCGATCCATGCCCGAATAATCTTCCACGATTCGCCAATTGTTTAGTACTACCCCCATCGTCAAATTCTTTTAGCTTTTACTAGTAATAGCATGAAAATTACATAATTGCTAATATAAAAGATACTTTTTGTGAAAGCTTATTTCATGATGAATAAAAAAATATAATTTTTATATGATAAAGTATTATTAAAAAATGATAAAGTATTATTAATTTTTAATTATTAATGATCAAAGTGAAAAAAGTTTGACTTTGACTAATCCTAAAAATGCTTATATTTTGGAACAGAGAGACTACTAATATTGCTCTATCCTTACGGTTGGCATGGAATCTCTTCTGTATCAATTATTTTTGTACATTTACTATTTATATTTGCCTCCACCTTTATCATCTTCTTCAATTATTGACATGTACTGCTGACTTTAGTCTTCTCACGGAGAATAATTGCTTCTTTGCTTGCCAAATATTAGGTATGGTATGGCATGGTCTCCCACGCCGAATATTAGTACCCTATCAAATCTAAAGGACCCTTATAGGGTAACAGGTATCCATTATGTCTTCATATGAGAATATTATTTCAAAATTCTCATCATGTGCTTTTTCATATCTTTGAAAATATCATGTGTTCCCTTTTTTTTACTTCTTTCAAGATATCCTTAAAACTCTTTCTTCCATTGCAGAGATACTAAT
>BCLG01005411.1:15442-26768 GCA_001602295.1 Zoysia matrella | reverse complement strand
AGAGGGAGAAGAGGCCGCGAGACTTTCCGTTGCGAGCGGCGGAGAGGGCGCGCCGGGGGGATCAGAGCCGGCCGCGTCGGTCGATACGTGGCAGTCCCTTTTCTGGCCGGTTCAGGCGCTTGGGCCCATGACTCAGCGACTTGCGGCCCTACGGTCGTTCGTTACGGCTTATTAGGGGGAGATCGTACGCGGTTACAGGGACTTTTCACGCTTGTGTGGCAGCAGCGCGAGCGATGCTTACGTATGTGGACGCGCTGCGTCACCCGGGAAATCCACTCTGCAGCCACCCGTGCCGCCAACTGAGCAGCAGCGCCCCTGCCGCTCGCACGTTCTGCCGTGAAGCGTGCGGCCGTGTGTCGTCGTCCTTTGGTACAGGCGGAGGGGCCCGCCGCCGGCGGTGGCACTGCCTTGCGCGCCGGCGGCCGCCACTCGCCCGCGGTTTGTCTGGTTGCGGCGGCGGATAGGGCGGGGACAAACCGCTCGTCGTCGCCGTGCGCCCTCTCGCGCTTTCGCATCGTTTTCTCCTCCGTCGCGCTTGCCTGTCGTAGCATTGCATAGCAGTTGCTGCCGCGCAGAATATTTACAGGCTCAAAGCATATTTCGGCCGATCCGCACATAGTAGCAGATCATTTCATGAGCCGTGACGGGCTAAATTTCCTTTTCTTTCTTGGACGTCAGGCTGATATTCTGGTGATGTGAGCCTACATGATTATTTTCTTCTGGGCTGTAACGATAGCGGGCGTACAGTGATACGTAGCGAAGAGGCACGATGCCGTTTTGCCCCTTCCAGCCCCAGCCAATCCGTAGATCAGCGCCCATCTCACTGTGGCGAAGCGACGAAAGTGTAAAATGGTATATTAGGCTATGTTTGTTATTATTAGGGATCAGGAGAATTTAATAGATTGTGAAAATCTAATAGAAAAATATATTGTGAAACATTTTTGATACAAAAGGTGAAATAAATAAGTAAATTATGAAATTGTGGGCTGGAGAGTGTAGGTTGTGTGAGAAAAAAATGTGCCAAAGCTAGGAGAAAATAGATTGTGGCATTATAGATTTGGTAGGTTCAACTAGTGAAATCTAGGACAAAAGTTGAGCTGTTTGTTTGCACTACCACTGCTTAGAAGCAGAATCCTAAAATCTCTAATCTCGATTGTGAAAATCTAAAAAAAAAACTTGATTGTGAAAAATTGTGATACAAAAGCCGAAATAAACACGTAGATTATAAAATTGTGGGTTAGAGATTATGTGAGATAAAATCTTGTAAAAGCTAGGAGAGAATAGATTATGAGATTCTGAATTTTTAAGGTTTAGCTAAGTAGAACTGTGACAAAATCTAAGCTATTTGTTTCTACTTAGCACTATTAGAAGCATGATTTCAAATTCTATAGTAGAAACAAGCATGGCCTTAGTCGCTCGTTTCCCACGAGTCAAAGTAAAGGACTGTGAGTAGACAAGTACCACTGATGAGTCCCTGTTTGAAAGGTAAAGAATTCACATGAATCACAGATAAATATTATAAGAATAAATTCAATTTTACAGTAAAAATTGAAAGAAAATAGAAAAGTCTTCCATGTTCAAAACGGGGCTTAAGTACCACATGGAAATAATTTACTTCTAATGGCCAGTAAAGAAAAACATTTTTTCCTTATAGATCCATATGATGGCTTGTTTTTATACGAAACCACGGTGTTTACGATAATGCGGATGGAATTGCTACAACTCATACGAAAATCTGAAAAACATCCTAAAAATATGGCAACATTTACGGATTTCTTGTAAGAGATTTTAGCAAATGCAATGCAACAAAATTATCTTTACCTGAATTTCAGATCTCACTATTCGCTTTTGTAAACTCGGAAAGACATGAAGAGGACTTGAGAGGAGCCCAACCGAGAACCAAACATGGAGATTTTTGGACTGACATGTGGGACCACTAGCCGCTTACTCTCGTACGTAGGCGCTCACATCACTACCACGTTTCCACTCTCCTCTCCAGCACGTTGATGAAACGGAGCGGGACCCCACTGGCCGAGTGACCGCTTCTTTCATTGCACCAGTTGCACCAACCGGAGCACAACTGCACGCATTTTGATGCAGATGTACGGTTAGTATGAGCCCTCTGTGGATGCAGTGCACAGCTCACGTGACAGCAAGCTCGGATGTTGTCTCATCCCGAGTCTTATTTAAACGGTGAAATGGTCGGCAGGAATGGAAACTTGAGTCATCTTCCGTGGTCCACAACCCCCCGAAACCCTACTCCTCCTAGCTACCCACGACGTCCCCGATTCTTCCCGGTAATTTCTCATCCTTCCCAGCAACACATGTATCCTCCTGTTCGTCCTGCATTTTTGTACCATTTTTCTTTGATTTTTGAGTGGATTTTGGATGTGGTTTGGGGGGGGGGGGGGGGGGTGTAAGAAAATGTTGATTGAATAGCGAATTTAGGTGTTTAGGAGGATTTGTTGGCAGAATTACAAGGATTCATGATGAAATTCAGCTTTCTATCTAGGTCTAGACTATTATTGGGGAATTGGGGAAAGTGGTGGAAAGGTGTGATTATTCATTTATTTGGGTCCTATTTTGGCTTTAGACAAGACATCTAGGTGCAAGTATGCCTTTTAATGTGTGTTTTGAAGTCTCTAAGCTTTGTTTCTTGTTTATAATTGACTAGGCGGGAGAATACTTAGGAAGTTCTATTTTCTAGAGGTTTGCATCACCGTACACCCTAGTTTCTTTCGATTTGTGCATCGTGTATGCCATTTATTGGGGAAAAGATGGAGTATCTTATTATGTTCTGATATCGTGGAAGGTCGACTAATAATAATGTGATTCAAAGTTGTAGGGATTGTACACATATATAATACTGATACCTGTGAAATGCAGTGTCCGGTTGCCTTTGTAGAAGCTAGTATCTTCTGCTCCACAATATGAACTTCCATGATGCTACAACGCCGATTCCGAAGCGACTGCGTACTCCTAGGAAGTCAAATGTGCACCTTTTAGCTTGAACTCGCCCTGGATAAAAAGGGCAGGTATGAGGGTACCATTCTGGGGCATTCTGTAAATCACGTATCAGTCCCTGAAACAAAAAAAAAAATGTAAATCAAAAGCATACTTTAAATTAGTATAATATACCCGATAGAGACTCATACGATCAAACACAATAGAATGTAAATCAAAAGCATACTTCGAATTAAGATAATATACCTGAGTGGAAAACCTTCAGCGAAAAACCGGCAAGGATTACTACCATCCAAGGCCGGCTAACCCGCTAGAGACGAAGCAATCAGCGGAAACCATGGCTCAAAGTCACAAACAAACTCGGGAAGCGGAATGTGACGACCTGAATTTCGACCTTAATTTAAAAATGTGAAATTCAAAATTATTCTAACAAACACCCTAACATTTTTTTCTCTATTCTATCTCCTCTTCAAAATACAAAGTCACATTTAATTAAACTAGCTAAATTGAAATTTTTCATAAATATTAAAAAAGTGCTTGACTCCTTTTCTCTTCCCTTCCCTTTTATTCTTTGTGTTTCCTCAAATTTTGGTTTTTCAAATCAGATCAATTCCATGAGTCAATTCAATCCTTTGAATTCAAATCAAACTCCAAATCTTGGATTTGGGCCGCGTCCCTCCCTTTCCTTTCCTTCTTTCACCGGCCCAGTCTGGTTCCTATCTTTTGCACAGGCCAATTCTCCCGGCCCAACTCGGCCCAGCCCACGCCCCCTTCTTCTTCCTCCTCGCGTTCGTTTCTGGCACGGCAGCACCGCTACACCAATGGCCGAGCCAGCCCTTGCCTCCCCTCGCCTTCACTCCTCTGCCGGCCGACACCATCATCACGTGCCGGCCGCCTTTACTCCTCGCCGCGAAGCTCCGCCAATCCGAGCAGCTTGCTTGACACGCGCACCAGCCAAAGATCGCCGGAATCCGGCTCCCTGCGTCAGCATTGCGCCTCTCGCCAATCTCCGTGCACGCACCCCTGCCACCTTCGTCACCCGTCGTCACTCCTCGCGTTGGTTCACGCGCCGTCCCCGCTGCCACCCGTGTCTCCCGCGTCGCCGTGAATATGGTTTTATCCGAGCCTCGCCCTTCTCATCCTCCTCTCTGCCCAGTCCGCTCCTCCTTCGACTATAAAAGGCGCCGTGCACCACTCCTCAACCTCGACCTCGCAGTGCCCTCCTCTCACCTCCACTGCGCCTCCCAGAGCTGCCCCAGCTCGAGGAATTTTGCTCTTCCCCGAACAATCCCCAAAAATCCCCGTCGATCGACGTCACCGTCGATTCGCCTCTGTAGAAGCTTATTCCCGGCCATCATCTACCCCACAAGCTTCGCAGGAAGTTCCTCTCTCGATTCCCTAGCCTATTGAGCCGGCGCCGTTGTCCCTGTGCACTGGCGCCGAGCGCCGCCGCCGTCGTGCACGACCTCCCCGTTGACAGCACGCCATAGCCCCTTCCAGGACACGCCAAGCCCACCAGAAGCTTCGCAAACCTCTCCTACCCCTCCTGCGCCCATACTTGTGCTCTGGGAACCTCTCTACGGCAGCCCTACACGAGCGCCGCCGCAGCCATGGCGCCCGCTCCGTCGCCAGCCGCCTCCGGCCGATTCCGGTCGACGACACCACTTGGGACGGGTTCGCGACGAGCTCTGCCTCCTCTCCGTCGAGTCTGCGTTGCCATCGGTGCCCCGTAGCTCAGCCGCCGCTCCTCCGGCGAGCAGCGCCTATGGCGCCGCCGCCCGTGCCGTCCTGGCCGCCGCGCGAGCTGCCGGCGCGCGCCCTGCCCTCCATCCAAAACGGACGGCCAGGATTAAAAGCCAGCATACACCTTTGGCCTTTTAATATCAACCGCCCAATACCCATCCAACGGTCCAGAGTAGATCCAAAGAACCCCTTGTTATTTTAAATCTGATCCATCCATCTTCGATCCGACGGTCCAACTTGTTCCGGTCCACCGTGGACCGTGGACCACCGCCTCTCTCACTCGTTCACAGACCATGGACCTTTTCCGTGAGATTTCTAGTACAAAAATAATTCCAAGAAATACCACTAAACACCTTTTTACATTTTAGCCCCTGTTATCCTACAAATAAAATTCCAGTCCTGAGAACTTACGGTGAACCCCGACCTCTCTGTTAATCGCAGATTAGTCGAACTCCTTATACACCAGCCCCTGTTTACTTACAGAGAGACCCCTATACTTCTCTGTTAATTCACTGATAGGTCCCTGCGACCTATCTGATTATTACAGTGAGGTCCCTAGAGGTTTCATATACTTCTAAATGCCATAACTCCATCTTAGCTCCGTTTTTTTACCGTTGGAATCGTTGTCTCGAGCCCAACCACGTCAAACCATCCAAACATCAGTTACTCACCAACCATGCTGTTTTTCTTATTGGTAAGTTTTATCAAATTTTTTCCTTCGAGTTTAATTGGTTCTCCTTCAAAGTTTATTCGATCTTATTTGGTTCTTCTCGAGTTTTCTTTCTTGCGGTAGTTTTATTATGCGTGTTTTATCGCGTAGATGATGCTGAGCTCCAGAAGTCAAAGAGGAGACGGAAGGACTTGATTGTGAGGAAAAGCCAAAGATTCGACATCAACCCAAGGATTCAAGACACAGATTTCGAGGAAGAATCCAAAGACTCAAGCTTTGAAGATTAAGTTATGAGAGTTTGCAAGCAAGCTCTAACACCTTTGATCATATATATCCTATATTTTGCAATGCACCTATTAGAGCCCAGATGTTGAATGCTTGCATGATATTTTACTTATGTTAAAACCATTGATTAGTTATTAAATCTATGTTGCTAGTATATTTATATTAATGTTAGTTACTTGTCATTAATACTACTATATGCCTTGATTACCCGTTGTCGACGCATCCTTGTTAAACATAGGAATTCCGTCGTTAATTATTTTAATGACTTGAAAGTTGCCTTGATTACTAGTATGCTTAGGACCCCCCCTCGTGATGCTTCGACATCACCACACCTTACACTATTACTTTACAAAATGCGTAAAATGGAGTTTGGTGGTGTGAGTACAAACAAAGTGGGATGGGTGTTAGTGCAACTTGTGATTAGATGAAGAAGGGTTGTTTTGGCTGTGGGCGGGACTCATGAAAGGTGATGGTGATATATGTGTGATAGGTGTTGCTCTTTGATATGGTCCACCTGCCGTGGACGAGCGCATCGCCCCTGTCATATAAGGATCGGTTGTTGGATGCTCAACTTAGTGATATCGTGCAACCACAGAACCTGTCATAGGCAGGACTCGATTTGTCGCCTAAGGTTATCATATCGAGCCGCTAGGAGGTCAGTAGGACACAAGACTACCAGGAAGTGGACGCGAATTGCTCGCGGTTTGGCCCTCGATAGAAGTGATAGCCTGCGTCGTGGGATCGTATTTTTTCCATGGATAAAGCCCCTGGTTTACGTGACCACCCAGAAACAAGGGGACCAGGAGAAGACGTGGATGAAGTTAACCCACGATCCGGCTCTGAGAAAGCACTAATCGCGTTATCGGGGCCTGAAAAACCTCGAAGGATGGCCCCTGGACTCTTGGGCAGAATCTATGAGAGACTTGGGTTTGATGGGTCAAACGTTATGCAACTCTACTGATCAGGAGAAGCATAGCCTGTGAAAAAAGTGTACAACCTCTGCAGAGTGTGTAAACCCTTTCGGAATGGCCGTTGTTATGGTATTAGCACGCTAATGTCTTGAGTTCTCAATGATTAGTTTTCATGGTCATCCTTAATTGGTGTGAGTGGGTGTAGCTGCCCGTGTCTTGGAAAGTGAAGGATGTGAGTCTGGGCTGTTATGGCTGTGTGCCAGAAGGCCCGACTAAAATTAGGGTACTGAGGGATTGACGAATATCTCCTCAGGACCAACCTACTAAAATATAAACAATAAAGATTTGACCTCCTTTTTAAAAGCTTATGTAGTGAACCCTGCATAAATCTGGCTTTTGCAAAAGTAAACCATTTAGCCTCATCTTTGTTACAACCAAATATGCATCTATATATCTTTGTCTAGTGTTCGGGCTTGCTGAGTACCTTATGTACTCACCCATTTGCATTGTAGTTTTAGTCAGTGAAGTCTGCGTAGAAGACGACACCGTTCTGGTTTCGTTCTGCTTCCCGAGTTGCTTGTGGCTTTGAGCCATGGCTTTCGTTGATTGCTTCGCCTCTAGCGGGTTAGCCAGCCTTGGATGGTAGCAATACTCGTCGGTTTTCCGCTGAAGGTTTCCCCCTCAGGTATATTATCCTAATTCGAAGTATGCTTTTG
The DNA here is from genome assembly GCA_001602295.1 of Zoysia matrella. NCBI lineage: Eukaryota > Viridiplantae > Streptophyta > Magnoliopsida > Poales > Poaceae > Zoysia > Zoysia matrella. The sequence continues at coordinate 19,479 of BCLG01005411.1, read as the reverse complement.
ATTTACATTATGTTGCGTTTGATAGTATTAGCTACTGATCCAGGGACTGATACGTGATTCACAGAGTGCCCCAGAAATGGGGTACGACACAGAACGAAACCAACACGACGTCGTCTTCTACAAAGTCTTCTCTGACTAAAACCACAATTGCAAACGAGTGAGTACATAACGTACTCAGCAAGTCCTAACACTAGGCAAAGGTATATAGATGCATATTTGGTTGTAGCAAAGATGAGGCTAAATGGTTTACTTTTGCGAAAGCCCGTTTTATGCAGGGTTCACTACAAAAGCTTTTAAAAAGAAGGTCAAACCTTTATTCTCCATATTTTAGTAGGTTGGTCCTGGAGAGATATTCATTAATCCCATCAGTACCCAAATTTTAGTCGAGCCTTCTGGCTCACAGCCAAAACAGCCCAGGCTCACAGCCTTCACTTTCCAAAACAAAGGCAGCTACACTCACTCACACCAATCAAGGATGATCATGAAAACTAATCATTGAGAACCTAAGACATTAGTGTGCCAATACCGTGACAACGGCTATTTTGAAAGGGTTTATACACTTTGTAGAGGTTGTACACTTTTCTCACAGGCTATGCACTCTTTCGCGAGCAAGGGTAGCATAACGTTCGACCCATCAAACCGAAGTTTCTCATAGATTCCGCCCAAGAGTCTAGGGTTTTCCAGGCCCCGATGTCACGATTAGTGCTTTCCTGAAGCCGGATCATGGGAACTACATCCACGTCTTCTCCTGGTCCCCTTGTCACTGGGTGATCACGTAAGCCAAGGGCTTTATCTATGGGAAAATACGGTCCCATGACGCGGTCTATCACTTCTATCGAGAGCCAGATCGTGAGCAACTCGCGTCCACTTCCTGGTAGTTTTGTGTCCTACTGACCTCCTAGCAGCTCGATATGATAACCTCAGGCGATAAATCGAGTCCTGCCCATGACAGGTTTTGTGATTGCATGAAATCACTAAGTTGAACATCCAACAAACCGGTTCTTATATGGCAGGGGCGATGCGCTCGTTCATGACTGGTGGACCACACCAAAGAGCAACACCTATCACACAAATACACTAGCACCAACACCTTTCATGATCCTCGCCCCTCAGCCGGAACCACCCTTCTTCACCTAATCACAAGTTGCACTATCACCTATCCCACTTTATTTGTACTCATACCACCAAACTCTATTTTAAGCATTTCGTAAATTAAATATTGTAAGTTGTGGTAATGTTGAGGACATCACGAAATGGTCCTAAGCATACTAGTAATCAAGGCAACTTTTTGGTCATTAAAATAATTAATGACGAAATTCCTATATTTAACAAGGATGCATCGACAACGGGTGATCAAGGCATATAGTAGTATTAATGTCAAGTAACTGACATTAATATAAAATATACTAGCAACATAGGTTTAATAACTAAGCAATGGTTTTAACATAGATAAATATCATGCAAGCATTCATATAAGTGGGCACTATAGGAGCATAGCAAAAGTATAGGTTAAATATGATCAAGGGCGTTAGAGCTTGCCTGCAAACTCTTAATCGTCGAAGTCTGAGTCTCGAATCTCCAGCTTGATGTCGATGTCTTTAGCTTTCCTCATGATCAGTCCTTCTAGATCCTCTTCGGCTTCTGGCACTTAGCGTCATCTACGCTGTAAAGCACGCCTAATAAAACTACCACAAAAAAAAAAGAAAACTCGAGAAGAACCAAATAAGATCGAATAAACTTCGGAGGAGAACCAATTTAACTCGAAGGGATAATCGACGATGAGGATGCATGCAAGATATGGTGGTTTATCAAATTACTGCCTTATTCTACGTAGGGCTTTTACTAGATAATGCGAGGGTTAGTCTATAGCAATGACATGCATGATTGTAGTGGGTGTCGTGATGCGGTGCATGCGCATGATGCAGTGTAAATGTAGCATTAAGACCTTTATAGAGGTGTGTAACCTCATATGGCTCATAATGCTAGTGCAAGTGCATCATTTCAAGTGAATCCTATTTTAATGCTATTTACTAGGTTTTGGTGATTGCATATATTCTAGGCTCATTTTAGTTAGTGCTTAAGCATTTACATGGGTAAGCTATGTGGTGTATGCATTGCTAGGTGTCTGCAGCAATAGTGCCTTTATACGGACATGAACTCGTACAAGGCAAGTGTTGATAGTGTGCTCGGTGGGTGTGCTGTCATATTTATGTGAAATCTTAATTTGAAACTATTTACTATGGGTTGGTGGTTTAGCTAGATTCATTCTAAGTTAATTATATTTAATGCTTAAGTGATAAAGTGAGTGTGTAGTGTGTTTCCATGATATGGACTTGTGAGTGAGTATCCATATGCGCCGGGCACTCGCACTTGCTAGTGGTAGACACATGTAGGTGTGTCATGAGTGGTGGAATGGCATGTCATATGCGCATTGCTTGTGTGCGCATGCACATGTGTATGCTTATGTATATGCAGTGTCGGGTAGTGTGGTTTTGTAGCTATACATGTTTAAACATATCTCGTGTGTGAGTGTGCACATACTTGGGTATGATGTATTATCAGTTAATTACTTAATCTTCTAATATGCAAGCCTTTCTTAATATGTAGATTTATCATTTGATTTTACTTTATATCTTTTAAACTTATTAAAGCTAACAAATGAATAGTGTGTTATTGTGTGCATATGCAAAGTATAAGTAGCAGTGTCTAGGTGTATGCATATGTGGCCTTCAGCAACAATAGCACGTGTGCACGTGTGGCTCTTGCACACGATTGGTTGCCGATAAATGGGTCGCATAGTGTGCCTATTGCATAATCTAGTTTATTGCACAAAGTGAGATGCATGGTTGGTTATTAATTAATTGTTTAATCCTCTATATGCATGTACAACTACCAAACACTAAGCACGGAGTGCACGTGAGGTGTGTCCTAAACTGGCACAAATTTCTGTTAGGCGTATGGTGTGCCATCTTTTATTTATTTAATAATCTACATTCATGATATTACTAGTATTTAGCAATTAATTATTTAACTTCCCACTATTCGTAGTCGTGTCGTAGTGATTAGTAATAATTAACACAATTCATTACTAAATTCTATTTTGCAAATAAACTACTAAATCTAATATGTGATGTAGGTACTATTACATGTGAATGTAAGGTAAGATGAACAAGTGTGCTATTAATTATTTAATTTCTAAGTGCATATAGTTATTACAATTTTAATTGATTACTCGATTCCTATGCTTATAATTAAACAGCTAAATCTTATGTATGCTTCATATAATAATGCATGTGAATGCTTGGTAGAGTGCTTATGCATGCTATAACTAATATGAAACTATGCTTGAAATAAGTCACAATCAAATACTTAAAATAAAAACCAATAAAACTAATAAATGAAAATAAATTAAAGATCCGATAAAACTTACCACTAATAAAAACCAGCTTGACCGGGGAGTAACTGAAGTTTGAATGATTTGATGAAGTGGGGCTCGGAATAACGATTCCGTAGGTTCGAAAATCATCGAAAACGGAGCTCGTAAGTGTGTTTTATGCTAAAAACATGTCCTAGGGCTTTTCTGAAAATTTTCCAGAATTTTAGCAAGGGGCTGATCTGAAATTTTTGGAAAGGGGACTGTGAAAAGTTTTAAATCACTGGGTTATGTGTGAAATTTTCCTACTGTGAGGGTGCTACTGCAAAATGGATATTTTTTCTGGAATTTTTGGGAATTATTCTTGTACTGGAAATGTCTCGGAATAATTTCTTGTGTGCACTGGCTCGGGTGGCCGTAGCGTTTTGCCGTGTGTGGCTGACGCGTGGGTCCCGGCGGTCAGTGTGTGAGTGCAGTGGGGTATCATGAGCCGTGGACTGGCTCACAGGTTCATGTGACAGTGCTCTTCGTGGACCGGGTTCATGCACGTGTGGGTGTGTGAGCGGTCCAATGGACCAGGTGCACGCACGTGGCTAGCGTGCGAGTGGTGTGGCTGGCCGGTGGGCCGGGCGCGCCCGTGAGGCACTGCCGAGTGGGCCATGAG
>BCLG01005411.1:0-14919 GCA_001602295.1 Zoysia matrella | reverse complement strand
GACGATGGCCTAGGTCCGAAGGTCGGGGAGGTTCTACGGAACGTGGGGGTGCTCATGGACCAGCTAATCAGGTGATGGGGTGGCTGGCGGTGAGGAATTTCGCGGCGAGGTGGTGGTGGCCGAATTGGGGAAGAAGGCACGGCGGGGTGAAATTGGGTGGATCCTTTACCTGTGAAGGGTTTCAGGCGCGCGAGGGAGGAGCAGGAAGGGGTCGGCGTTTTTTATAGCCGACCGGTGTGGCCGGAGGCCGGCGCCGTTGCTCCGTCGCCGTAATGGCGCGCCGCGGTTAGGTGCAGCGGTAAATGGCCTCGAGAGCGAGCGCGGCATGTTGTCGGACGACTTAAGTGTGACAGCGGGCGGCCCAAGGTTCGCAGGCGACTTGGCGGTGTGCTACGGTTTTGGCGTTTGTGCTTGTCGCGACGGCACGGCGGGGCGGCAAGCCCTGATGATGGCGGGTGCGCGTCACGGGGTTGGCGCGCGGCGATTCGGTCCGGTCCGCAAGACGCTGAGCTCAGCGAACTCGCGGGGTTCCGAGGCACAGGGGGGGGGGCAAAAGGAATGATGGCGCTGGTCGGCGGCGAGCCCCATTGGTTGTTGACCTCAGGTGCTAAGATTTGGAGCATCCCGGCCCGGGATTTTGCTGTGTCTTGAGCGCCGCTGAGTGAGGGAATATCCTCGGGAGATTTGGGCGCCAGGGAGTGAAGTAAATGTGCGGGGCGGCGGTGCTCCGCGGTGAGCTCGCACGGCCATTGGCCAGTGGCGCGCGCGCCAAAGGAGGAAGAAGGCGATGTTTGCCGTGGGCTGGGCCGGCAGGGAGAGAGAGGAAATGGCCCGCGCGCGCGAGTGGCGGGGAAAGAAAAGGGAAACGGGCCGGGCCGGCTAGGATGGGAAAAGGGAAATGGTGGCCCATGTGGTTAATTCAAATTTTCTGGAATTTGAATTATAAGATTTGAATTTGGGTCAACTTGGGTATCTAGAACCACTTCAAACATCAGAGAAAATAAAATAAGGAGAAAAAGAAAACGGGAAAAAATAATTTCAAACACTTTCAAGATCAAAATTTTAAATACTTTTCAAAATTTGAATTTTAATCGTATTTCCTATTTTAGGGCATTTTGTTTTTGAAAATAGAGCCATCTAGGTTTTGAGAGAGAGAGAGGGAGAGAAATAAAAAATTTAGGCACTTCCGGCAGTACGGCTGTCTCACGCAACCATGCTTCTAGCAGCGTACCACCCGCTGCTGTTGAACCACAAATCAGCATCCAGATGGCCCCTATCGATGTTGTAGTCATCGATGATGATGTCTTCATCTCTCGGTCAAGATCATCTCATCAAGTATGTTACTTGTGCCATTTTCTTGTATCTATTTTTAGATTTATAGATATGTCATTACATACTGTTTATGTTGCTTTTGATTCTCAAATGATTGTTGAGAACAAATTCTTTTCATGTTGGATGCGTAAATGTTTCAGGCAAGGCAAGAATCAAAAAGGACAGAGCCCATAACTGTGATTATAGATGATGACTCAGAAACAAACCAGGAACCAGCAGGTTCGGTTATATCTCTGGCATGAATGATTTCATTTGACCCATAACGTGTATATTAGTGGTGCCACCTAGGTCTTCTGAATAGAAATAGATAGGTCTCATTCTGCACATCGTAGTTTTGTTTATGCCTGTTGGTCTTCAAGCCACTTCATTCTTTAGTAGCTGGCCCTCACAGTAGGAAGCATCATAATGCATTTTCTTTTTCTTTTTTTTTCCCTTTTTTCGAAACAAGAGGTGGGAGCACTGCCTTTTCACATTAAGTAGGAGAAGAAATTTGATGTTTTACATCATACTGTTTACATATGAATGGAAATATTCTCTATTACAAAATGGAGGTAATGCCCACAAGCTCTAGCCCTAAGACCCATTTCTTCTTTAATTATTTTGACTACCTCCACTGGCTGCTTCATAGTATTTGTGAAAGTGATCTACTGTTACTTTCCATATGTGCAATGCTGTGTATATCAAGATCGCCGCCTTTATACACCTTCGTTCTTTATTTGTGTCTTGCATTTGATAATTCCACCATTCATGTGTTGTGACAAAATTAGGTGAAGGTGTTTGGATGAGGTTGCCAGTCCAATTAACGATACATTCCCACATCTATATTGCATATGGGCACTTCAAACATAGATGGAGCACATTTTCTTGCTCAGTATTGCACATAGCACATATGGGTTTACATGGCCAATTCCTTTTGAGTAGTTTGTCAGCTGTGAGAATTTTTTGTTGGATTAACAAACATGCAAAGAACTTGTGCTTGCCCTCTGCTTTCGCCCTCTATATGGTTTTTTGCATCAAACATGTTGTATGTGCCCCTGAATTGAGCAAGATAAGCTGATTTTGCTGTGTATTGGCCATGTGCAGTTCACTTCCACTTAATTTGGTCCAATGCTTCAGATAGTTGTACTTGCTCCACTAATTCCAAAAGCATGATGCACTGCACCATTTGGTCTGTAGCTGTCATACGCAAGAGCCCCCTTGTCCACTGATGATCCACCAAGTCTTGTTGAACCTTTCTGTTTTTTCGAAAGGCTTGTAGAGATCAGGTGCTATGTTGATTGGTTCCCGTCCTGCTAGCTAAGTGGAGTGCCAGAACTTAGCTATTCTTCCATCTCCCAGTGTGACAATTGTGCTTGCTTGGAAGAATTGTCTATGGGTTGCATCGCAAGGTGGCTGTGTTCCCACCCATGTTCATTCTTGCTCTGTCCGAACAAGAGCCATCTGATCCTGAGCGCCCTTCCAAAAAATTCAAGATTTTTGTATACCTAATCCTCCAAGCTGCTTTGGTCTTGTTCTATGCCAATTCACGAGACAGTGCCCTCCATTGGTATTTTCTTACATTTAACCTGTTAGACATACAAAGTTATGTCGTATATTTGTTTGCACTCTATCATGGCAAGAAGATAAGTAGCAGGAGTGTAGGTGCACAACCTCTCTGTGTTGCATTACATGGTACATAGATAAGGGCAACTACAGTCTCATTATGTTAGATTTACTTATGTTATGGTTTGTCAGACTATCTAAATATAAATATGTGGTGACATCTCATAAGTGGTAGATATTGTAGTTTTACTATGCCAAGTAGATAGAAATGGAATGTAAGATGCTCATAACTAGCCTTTCTGTATTAAGTAATACGTAACTCGTTGCATTTTTTTTCTAGGGGAAGCTCTTGATGAGCATGTGAACACACTGTTGTCTCTGGGCACAAATCGTTGGCGTGTGCCTCCGAGAGTGTCCACCAACTGTCCTGTAATAAGTTTATCGGACACTCCTGAAGTCAGCATCAAGGTAAAGAACTCTACCATTAACCTGACCAAGGTAAAAGAGTAAATTACCAGGTCCTTAACGTTTTCTTAAACGATGCAGCCAACGGTGATCCAAACTCCCCCTGAACCCGTGACCAAGGAACCGAAGTTTACCTGCCCTATCTGCCGGAACGAGCTGACGGAGGCGTCGTCCACCAAATGCGGTTCCACATTTTCTGCAAGGCGTGCATCAAAGCCGCCGTTCGGGCTCAGAAGAAGTGCCCGACGTGCCGGGAGAAGCTCAACGGCAACTACATGCACCGGGTGTACCTGCCAAGGATGGAGTGAAAACCATTCTGTCAGTTTCGCTTCAAGTTGCACAACACCTGACTACCTCCCCGTTGGCCCTGTGGCCTTAGGCTAATTATTATTGACATAGAGTGTCCAGCAGCTTAACAAGAGATTTGGCCGTCTGCGTTCGAGACGTGGTAACAGGCCGCATCTTGAGCTAAAGTACTCTGCAGCATTGTCGGGAAACCGGTGCGTACTCGTTTCAGTCTCTTGGTCTAAAATCTTAATATGTGACGCAGTACCTTATATTTCTGTATGAGTATATGCGGTGCAACTTGATTAGGGATAAGATTTCTAATCTGGATGGTGTAGCTTGCTTTCTAATTTGTGGGTCGGGTGTGAATGCGATCCGTGGGTGAATTTTCACCTCCACACCCGCACTCGCCGGGTCTAAAACTTGACGAAAATTCAAACTCGAGGCCCGAACTGCCATCTTTATTCCTAAATGTGTCCGACTGGGTAACGTCATTCAGACATTGCTCCGGCCCAATGGGAAGTGGAAGCCGTATGAATTTCCGCTACGGTGATTGCCATGGAACCATGGGCCTGGATGTCGCAGCCTCGATCGTCAAGGCGAGATTATAATGACAATTTGCGGATGGCACCCAAGGTTTACAAAACCGCTCAAAACCGGTCGGTTTTCACAGTTTTCGGTGAAACCGGTCCGGTTCGGTTTTATCAAACGATCGGTTTTTGTTTTAAAAATTTTAAAAATTAAAATTTTGAAAAAATTCGGAATAGCGAAAACCGGTCTGCTAACCGGTGAAACCGGTGGGTTTCAAATTTTAAAATCTGAAACCGTAAAAACCGAAAAAACTGGCTGGCTAACCGTTGAAACCGCTCGGCTAACCGGTGAAACCGGTCAATTTACTTATAGCAGTTTGTTCAAATTTTGAATTTTTGATTTGAAGCAGATTTCAACCAGTTTTTTTTGTTTTCACGATTTTTGTTAAACGGTTTAAACGAAATAATAAACCTGATGGCATCCCGCCCATCAGGCCCTACTAGTAGTAATAAGAAAACTGCCGCTGGGTTTAGCCGTCAAATGTATTGGACAAGCCAAGCAAAAAGGTTCCACTTCAGCCCATTGCATTTGAAGGGAGAGGAAAGGCAATTGTTAAATCGAGTCCCGTGATGACCATTAACCAAATCGAGTCAGCGTCAGTGGGTTCCTGTCAATTGCCATCCAGTTAGCCCAAAGCCGAGGGCGTTCACTGGGTCCGGGTAGAGACTCGAGAGGCGGGGCGGGGGGATAAGGGAAGCGGTGGCCGGCACAACGCCGACGTTGACGCGACCATGTCGCCACCGGGCACGCACCCATCGTATCGAAACCCATTTGCGTCACCACCGGGTAACGCCTCCCTCTTGCAGCGTTCGTGGCTTTGGCTTCTTTATAGAAAATTAGCATGCCTTCTAGTCTCCTTGTTGATCAATCTAGTAGGGTGCCAATGGCTGCCCTTGGAGCATTTGCTTAGATCTTTCTTTTTCCTCGAGTGGTTTGCGCAGTATCCACTCTTCCCCCGGCCTTTTCTTTTGGTACTTTTGGGATTTTAAAAACTTGCAAAAAAGGAGTAACTTTTGTGATTCAAAAGGAACTGGTGCCTTTTCGAGATAATAAAAATTAGTAGTACTCTGGAGGATAACATTTTTTTTGTCCGTGTTAATTCCAGAAGTAGCACGGCATGTCGACATGGACTTGTTCTTACGTTGTTGGCTGCGAACTCTGAATGTTTCAGCTCTGGGTGCCTCGCGTGTGGACTGGATAGGACCACCTGACCAGCATTTCAGTTCTGGGAGCGGCACCGGATCAACAGAAAAACCATGGAAGAATTGGGACGCGAGTCGCGACCTTGGCACGTCGGATTCTGCAGTGCAAGTCTCTTTTGGCAGCGTATCAAATCAAAGCAAGGCGACCTGCAGTGTTTGGTTAACCTTACCGACTAAATCAACGAAACCAAGTTTAATAAAAATCATGAAATCACTAAAATAAGTCGATTTCTCATTCAAAATTCAAATTATTTTTCCCAGATTGATATTTTGAGAAAAAAGAAAGAAAATAAATAAAGTCCAAGATACTAGTACAGGGCAACATGAGTCCTGGTGTCCAAATATGTACTTCTCGTTAACGACTTCGCAACAAATGCTTCAAAGATTCTTCTCGTTCTGGTACTGAAGCGTTTGTGCTGTACGCCTGTACACATTGGCGCGCTGCCTACCGGCATGTGTACCAAATGGAGCTGTTTGAAGGATATCCCTGATTGCACATCATCCTACCCTGCTATATTTACATTTTCATTGAAGAGTCTTTGTTCTATATAAAAAATTGTCAAGCCATGACACGAATACATTGCTTCCTAATACTTTTTCCAGCTTTTATAGTCCCTTAACCTTTGACCAGGATCAATAATTCATCTTCTGATGTGGACTTCTCTCTTAATTTATCTAGAAGTGATGAAGACTTCACAGGATATATCTTGATACACGAGGGCTGCAAAAATCCAACATAGGAAACGAAGGTGACGGCTGAGGGACGTGGTGCTCTGCGACTGGTTTCTGAAGTAGTCTTCGACGACGATGCGAATAATTTCCATCGGTATTTTTCCATCCTTTCGCATTCTCGTTTCATAATGGATTCTTGTCAGTGGTGGAGAGCAAAGCTTTCTGACCCAACTGGATATGCTTCATTTTAACTCAAGAAAAAAACAAATACATATCGAATTTATTATCTTCTTCTGCTAGATTCGTTGTATTTTCTTTTCCAAGAGGGAAATACATATGTGTGCCTGCAGCACGAGACTACTCGAAGACTTAAAGACAAGGGTGTATAACAAAAACAACGGAGGCTCAGGGGTCTAAAGTAAAATGCACATGTAAGCATGAAGCGGAACTGAAAGCCACGACGGGGCAAGAGCACTAAAAAAATCCCTCCATTATTCTCTCACCTCCTCTGCGGCCCCAACTCCTCTTCGTCTTCTCGTTCGCTTCCAGTTCCCGGTTCCGCTTCGCGCCCAGAAATTCCTATCGCGGCGCGGTGTCGCCGTCTCGGATTGCGAACTCCGGCCGGCGAATGATTACTGTCAACAGTTGCGACTGCTAGGGATTCGTGATCGCTTCTCGCCATGGTAAGGCCAGCCCTCTCTTGATCTCCTCTGTTTTTCTCTCGCCGTGGTTTCTTCAGCGTTTTAGCTTGCTCTTCGATATGATTCGATGCGAATTTGATTGAGTTAAATTTTATTTTATTATTTTTTTCTTTTTGCTGCTGTAAGAGGACTTAACGAATTCCCCGAGTTTGCGGGCCGCTCTGCAGTATTCTCCACTTGCTTCTCGAGCTTTCAGTTATAGTCAGTTCTTCAAAGATTGGATTTCTACCAGATTTCTGAGCACGTACTGATTTCTAGCCTTGTTAAAAATTATCGCGGTAACACGCCGTGATTGCCTTTTCCGTTCCCAGGAGCTGATTTCTTTTGGTTTTCTGCAGTTTTGTTTTTGCTGTTACTGTATTATTATAACTCACTGAATTCTGTTGAAAGAATGTTTTTTGGCGATTCCCAGACGAAAAAAAAATCTGCTTTTATTTCTCCACCATTCTTGTTGTCAATATTCTGTTTTTCTCTGTTGACATATTCCATTGACAAGAGTTCTTTTTTTTTTATTTTATCAATTCCAATGGAAACGTTTTGGTACTTGCTTCGTGTGGCGTGTGGGGCTATCAGCTTGATGAATCAAATTCGGAGTTCCTGCGCCAGTTCAATAATCAATTGGGAATTCAGTTAGCCCTTGCAATTTTTTTTTTCGACTAGTTAGCCCTTGTATTTGTTCATGTCTATGGGTGCAACTTACTGTCCACAACGCCACTTCGCTTACGTGTTACGAGTAAGCTCGATTATAATTAGAGAACCAATTATCTTCCCTATTTTTATAGTATCAAGCAGCTGTATCCGCCAAGACTGCAGCTTCCAGGCCTGGGGATGATGCGGAAGATGAAGAAGTTGATCAAGATGCTGATATTTCAAGCCAGGAGGGTGCTTGATTTTCAGTCCGCTGGTGGTGTTTCGTGGTTCAGTGGTCGCGTCCTGATGCTTTACTAGTAATTCTCGCTTTTGGCTGGTTGTTTCAGCACGCTTGTATACGGTTCGCTGTAATGTCTCGTTAAACTTGGGTTTCTGTTGGCCTTATCTGTGCATGAGGTCCCTGGTTTTTTGTTTTGCATGTTTGATGGTTCCATGTATCGAACTTAATTCCGTTATGAAAGTAATGGAATAGGGGAGTATCCCCTCGTCGAAAAACTTTTTTATAGTATCAACAAAGGGAAGGCCAAAAAAACCGTGTTTCTTCCTCAGCTTTTACTTATCTGTGCCGCTACGGGTCACACAATTAGGAGCGTACACATACAAAGCTTGTCCTGCAGGTTGGGTTTTCTGAGATTTTAACCCCTGCGAGTTTTCTTTGCGTAGAGGCCACACTTGCAGTAGATTTCAGCGTGAGTCATAGCATACCTTGGCTTCCCGGAATGGGTTTCCCCGGAATGCCTGTTCGCCTCCTCTTCCTCTGTAAACTGGTTTCCTCTGAGAATTTGTTGCTTTCTCTTCAAGACTAGTTTCAGGCTTTCAGCCATTCAGACTTGTTGAATGCTGAAGCAGAGCAATTGCAACCATATGTATGATGTCGATGTGCTCACTCACTGTTCTTTCTGACGACCCGCCGCAGGGCCTGATCTCCAACGACGCGTCGCAGAAGCGGTTCTTCAGCATCGCGCCACCGGTGGCGGTGATCCTTTTCGTGCTGATATTTTTGGCTGGTGCAATTGTCACGCTCGATCATAAGGAGGTGAGTTCTGAGAGCTGAACATGTGTTCTTGGATGTCTTAAGCAGGCATGAGTTCGTCTCTCTGAGAATTCACAGCCGGCCATTCTCTTTGACTGCAGAATGTGTCGATATCGCAGTTGCAATCAAGAGAATTGTTTGCAGTTGCATCTGATGAGGATATCAGAGCTCCGGCGGCGACCGAGCTTCGCGTGGAACCAACAGAAGAACCCAATATCTGCGAGGTTAAACACATTCATGACATGTTATCTAATGCTGCTGATAAGAAGTTTGACTGAACAGAGTACATCGCTATGCAGAACCGACGCAGGCCTTCAGGCAGCGAGGCCTTGCCGAGGGGCATCGTGCAAGACAAATCCAACTTCGAGCTGGAGTCACTGGGTGGAAATCCTGAACGCAAGAAAGACGGCAGGTCGGCGAAAAGCCTCCTCGCCATCCCCGTAGGCATCAAGCAGAAGTCCGTCGTGGACAAGCTTGTCAGAAAGGTAACCTTTCTTCTCATGTTCAGCCCTTTTTTTAGAAGAGATTTTACTAAAAAAATTTTAGAAGAGATCACCGTGTCATGTTGCCCGTGCAGTTCCCTGCGGCCAACTTCACGGTGATGCTGTTCCACTACGACGGCGCGGTCGACGGGTGGCGAGACCTCAAGTGGTCCGACCGCGCGATCCATGTCGCCGTGCGCAGCCAGACCAAGTGGTGGTTCGCCAAGAGGTTTCTGCACCCGGACCTGGCGGCAGAGTACGAGTACATCTTCCTGTGGGACGAGGACATCGAGGTGGACAGCTTCGACCCGCTCAAGTACCTGCGGATCGTGAGGCGGGAAGGGCTCGAGATCTCGCAGCCGGCGCTCGACCACCGTTCGCGGATCCACCACCGGATCACGGCCAGAGCGCGCAGAGGCGACGTGCACAGGTCAGAGATCACTGCTCATCTTCCTGTCCGTGTCAGGCTGTTAATCAAATTCCGAGCAAACAGCGATCAACATTGGTCATTTGCAGGCGTTTCTACAAGTCGACCGGGAATAGCCGGTGCTACGGCAACAGCACGGAGCCGCCGTGCACGGGGTGGGTGGAGATGATGGTGCCGGTGTTCTCGCGCGCGGCGTGGCGGTGCGCGTGGCACATGATCCACAACGACCTCATCTACGCCTGGGGCCTCGACTTCAAGCTCGGGTACTGCGCGCAGGGCGACCGGCGGCGCAACGTCGGCGTCGTCGACAGCCAGTACGTGCTCCACCGGGGCATCCCCACGCTCGGCGACGGCGGCAAGGCGCCGGTGTCCAGGTCGGCGTCGGCGTCGGCGACGGACCGCTACGCCGTGCGGCAGCGGTCCTACGACGAGCTGAAGGTGTTCAACAGGAGGTGGAGGGAAGCGGTGGCGGAGGAAAGGTGCTGGACTGACCCTTACCAGAAGCCGGCGAACAGCGACTGACGACAGAGCGCAGTAGTTTGTAGGCGTTACATTGACCTTATTTTTCCTATAGATGACAGAGCGATACACTATACAAACTTGCCCAGAGAGCTCAGAGGTTGATCAAGCAACACCATTTATGATGTAAATATAATGTTTTGTTGTCTCCGATATAGGCAATTAGTACTAATTAAATAATTTTAAAAAAAAGGGTGTATAGAATAAAAGGATCATGTAATTATTCTTGTATTTTCAATAATGAGGTCCAGTCAAAGCAGTTTTGATAACTGACATTCCTATACATGTAGCAGGGGAATAAAGAGAGCATGAATTCGGAGACAAGAACAAAGTGCTTGACATGAAAGATTCGATTCACCGTTTCCCCGAGAATCCATCAGCGTCAACTAGTTTGATTTGTAAGTTTGAATAAAGTCAAATATTTTTAACTTTTACTAATAATATCTAGAAAATTAAATAAATTCTAATATAAAAATAATTTTTATGAAAACTTATTTCATAATAAATTCAAAAAGTATAATTTTTATATGATAAAATATTATTAATTATATATTATTAATAGTCAAAGTGATAAAAGTTTAACTTTAACTAATCTTAAAAATGCTTATATTTTAGAACGGAGGGAGTACTACAGCAGAAACTAATAAATATTTGGCCATCTGAAAAAAATAAAAAACTCCCTCCTATTTAGTATTGTTGACCTTTATGACATAAAAATGAACTAGATGCAGGCCTATTTGGCCATCTGAAACACCATAATTTTCACGAGCAAAAAAAACACCATCATTTTCAGAACGGAGATAATATATGTTTACATGATTTTACGAGGAGCATACTCCCTCCATTCTAAAATTATTTTTACCAATTCAAATTGAAAAAGAAAATAGTTCATAATTTTTTAGCGGGGAGAGTATTATTTAGAAGTGATTACTGGAGACACAGACGAAAATCACTATCCAACTTTCCGTACGCGGTAACTTAATTGGGCCGATTTCTTCTATGTTCTCACGCCACTTAATGGGTTGGTTCTTCTGTATGGGCCTTATCACGGAAGCTCGCGCTCTCCTCTGCCACAGGATAGCGGCCCACAAGGGAACCTCGCCAGCAGCAGCAAACAAGTGGGACCTCACCGGCCGTTAGAACTGTGGCGCAAGCGGCGCCAACCAACCAAACCCTATCTTCATTTCGCCTCCTCCCTCCAAAACCCAGGTGGAATCCGATTCCCATGGCAGCACCCACCACCTCCAATGGCGCCGCCGCTCGCCGTCATTGGCCCCGCTGTGGTAGCTCCGAGGCGCCGCACGGCCATCCCCTGCCGCCTGCGACCGCAGAAGCCACCCTCCTGGCGCCGCCCCGCTCTCCCTAACGACGAAGTATTACACGTTGCGCACAGTCTCACAATCTCACAGCATGCTGATCGATCATGTTTCCTCGCCGCATTTGCGATCTGCAGTTTGATTCTACCGTGCGCGACATTTGCAGGATTATTACTTGATCGATGCGGAAGAGTCCATTGGGGACGGCTTCTCGTTCAGTGGAGGTGACTTGCGTTTTAGGAATTCTTCTGGTCTTTACGGAGCGGATTCGATTCGAATTTCTTACATATTTTCATCTCTTGACTTTTTCTTTGGATCGGTGCAGGGAAGTATGGAGAAGGGCCAACTAAGTCGGACGAGTGGTTTGCGCAGGGGAAAATGGTATACGCCACCTGCCTCCGCTCTGTTTCTCTGTTTTTTAGGTTTTTTTTAATGGTCTGAATGGTGAATATTCGTTATTCTACTTGGAGCTTCATAACATGGAATTGAGTTAATGGTTATCCTTTTATGTTAATGCCTTTTCCTTTGTGACTTAAATCTTATATCCTGAACTTCCTAATTTTTTGAACTGTCTGCTGGTAGTACTTTGAGGTGTGTTAGTATGAATGCCTGGAATTTTTTAATGGTTAGTATGTACTGAAAAATATATACATATAATTAGGTGCTAGTTTCAACTTGCAATGTGACCTGTTGTTTTGATGGTATGTAACGATACTGCAGGTAAACGCGTATCCTGTATATGGGAACAAAGAGAAGGCAAAAGATCCCTTCTTTGGCCTCACCATGGGATCAGGATCTCAATCTTCAGATGATGTTTTCAGGTGAATTGAGCTATATATGTGGTTAGCAGGGTGTCAGGTACATATATGTGTATTGCGTTCAATCCTTTACTTATGTGCAATGGGTCTCCTCTCTGGAATTTGTTGATAGACTACAGAAGATAGCTCTCGTTCGTATGTTCACTGTGATGCAGATGGTTTTGTGTGGAGGCTGGGAGCTCTGCTAATCCTAAAGTGCTTTTGGTTCATGGACTTCCATCTCAGGTGGGATTTTATCTGCTTTTGTGCTTCCAGTTTTATTGCACGACTAACAAGTTGGCACATTTAAATGATACAATACATGATTTTCCCTTAGTTTCACGAGTCCTACTGAAAATTGACAAACGTCAAAGCAAAAAGAAATGATATGTCAACACGTTATGCAAATCATGTATTTGCTTTAAGAAATTTTTGAGCTATTGCAGCAGCTGAATTCTGACATCCTATTCTGTATGAATTTATTGGCATGGCAACTATGGCTAACCTAACCATACTTATCTGGTGACAGGCTTACTCATATCGCAACGTGCTACCTGTACTATCAGACAAATATCATGCCATTGCTTTTGATTGGCTCGGTGAGTAAATATCTCTGCTGTTTGGCTAATTCAAACTGCAAAAGATTCAAAATGTACTCTGCTTCTGTGTTTTGCTGTTAGAAACAATGTCATTGGAAAATATTTGTAGTTATACTTGATGACCATATACCAACACACAAAGTCATCGGCACTTCAGCAGTGTCAAATACCTTCTACTTGATACCAAATCCGAAAAACATTAGCCCTGCATTTGGTTTGAATTTGCACCTCTAAATTACGTTTTGTGCAGCAACCTTATAGTCATTTGGGAGTGGGAACAGAATAATATTTATCTATTTTGAAAACAAAAATTGTTTTTTCTGCAGGATTTGGATTTTCAGATAAGCCTCAACCAAAATATGGCTTTGATTATACTCTTGATGGTAAAATGACCTACACATGCTGATTATTTTCGTTTGACTCAATTTAATCAACAACATAATAACATGAGTTTCTATGTTTCAGAATATACAGCATCCTTGGAATCGCTTATCAATGTTGTTGCTCCTGAAAAGCTCTCCATTGTTGTTCAGGTTCTTTATATCATGAGAATGTCAATGTGTATATCTCTCATCATTATTTTTATATGAGACTGCGAACTTGCAGGGCTACTTTGCTCCAATTGCCGTGAAGTATGCTAATGAACATCAAGATAAGTTGAATCATCTTGTACTAGTTAATCCACCGGTTAGTTCCTTTTATGAATTGGATATAGATTCTGCGTACAGCCATAATATACATCTTCCTTTTGAGTTTACATCTTCATGATTGAGTTTACAGCCATAATATACATCTTGAAACATTGCTGCATTCTAGATAACTGATAATCATGATAAACTTCCATCCACCCTAGCATCATTCAGCAACTTCTTGTTGGGCGAGATATTTTCCCAGGTTAGTTGGTGTTGTCTTCATTGGCTTTATCCCTATATGATCAAATTTGATTTATAACTTCAGATGTAATCTGCCATTTTTTAACTTTCAGGATCCTCTCAGAGCTAGTGATAAAGTGTTGACTAGTTGCGGTCCATACATGATGAAAGAGGAAGACGCTATGGTGTACAGAAGGCCATACCTTGTCTCTGGTTCTTCTGGTTTTGCACTGAATGCAATAAGCAAAGCTATGAAAAAGAATCTTAAGGTAGTTTTCCCGTCTATCTCCTACCTTTTACTTTATTAAATATATACTTCCTAACTTTGAATTTCTAATACAGGCTTACATTGAATCCATGAGGAGCATACTAGGAAGTGATTCGTGGAAAACAAAGACAACGATATGCTGGGGTCTGAGAGATCGTTGGCTCAGCTATGAGGGGGTGGAAGATTTCTGTAGGCGTCTAAATCACAAGATCATAGAGCTGCCAATGGTTTGTTTTGAAAACCAGTCTTCTTAAAAGAATGGAAATTATCATACCATATCACTAAATAGACTTACTTCAAGTTCAAATCATTTTCGTGCTTGCTTGTAAGTGGTGGGGGTTTAATGTTCTATGGGTTGTGCGGGTAATCACTCATGTGGTTACACATGAGCAACTAATGGGATTTCTGTTTGTGTTTCTTACTGTGATCTTCAGTTCATATGGTATTCACGTATATTGTCTTATGCAGGCAGGGCACCATGTCCAGGAGGATAAAGGAGAAGAGTTAGGCAATATAATCAAGCGTATACTGAGGTAATACTATTGGAGCTATATACTTTTTAATTCTGTTTCACAGTTTTCATTGCTGATATAGGTTCAAAGGAGCAAATTACTTATTTAATATTTGAAGTATATGTATTAAAATATGCTTGTTCTGCAATATAATTTGAATAATAGAATGGCTTGTTGACACAATAATCAAAATCAAATATGCTTGTTCCATGATCATTCGAAGAGCACAATGAATAAGAATTCCTCTTACATAACATGTGTTAAAAAGTATTTCATATTACTCAATAATTTTTCTGGCAGTTTTATACAATATGAAACATCGGTAGGAGCTATTTGACACCACTCAATGTCAGTTTGTATGTTTAGACAACTTCAAGGGGAGAGCATGTTCCATTATGTATCTATGGCTATGAGCTACCTGATGAGCTCTAAGACTATATAAAATCCAACTAGTAATGGCAAGGAGACTAGCATACCAAAAATAACCCTGCAAAATGGAGCAACGAAATGGTTAAGACTTGGAAACTGTTGTCTTCAGGAGCATGACTTCAACTACTAGCAGTCTTTAGTCAGATCATAAATACTTACGCTGTACTAAGAACATCTGCATGCAACCCATATTCTTTTGCAAATATAAACGATGTGATGGATTG
>BCLG01005410.1:0-16085 GCA_001602295.1 Zoysia matrella | reverse complement strand
AAACGGTGCGGCGGTAGGTGGCGTCCCTGTGTATTTCTCTTCTTCGCTCTCGCCGCGAGCTGGCTGGCTCTCACCAAGCCTCTCTACCTGCGCCGGGGCTTTATGCGCGGGAGCAGCTGCGGCTGCTGATGCGGAGGCCCGGAGATAATGAGTGAGCCCGTGACTCGTGAGGCTGCAGGAGGACGGCTCCCCGTCTCACGTTTTGGATTTGGCGCTTTATTTCCATTAGTCTTGTCTAATCAGCGTTTTTGTGCGTGTTTGTTCAGAATATCAAGAAAAACCAAGGTCCTGATTCCCTTTCGGAATTTAGGGCGAGTGATTAAAGCCAAATCCTTTCGAGAAAAATCAATGAACATTTCCTTCTTGCAGCAGTAGCATAGCTCCCCGGCTGATCAGCAGTACCAAGATAATTGGTGGCAGAGCTAGAAAAAATTTTAGAAAATACACTTAATTTGCGATTGCATAGAATTTTACTATAAATATGTGAATATGATGAAATTTAATCAGAATCGCTGATTAACAACTAAGCAGGATGAAAAAGTGCGGCGGAGTTAGAGAAAATTTCAAAAAATACGCTTAATTTGTGAGTGCATAGAATTTTACTATAAATATGTGAATATTATGAAATTTAAGCAGAGTCACTGATTGACAACTAAGCAGGATGAAAAAGTGCCGGCGAAGCGGCCACGTCTCTGCATTTCCGACCACGAGTGATCATGCAGTGTCCCAGTAGACGTCAAATTTTTGGACGCTCCCGTGCTCAACACAAAGGCAACTAAAACCGGCCAACTTGGAGGCCTGCCCCATTCGGCGTTCGCAACGCGCCCTCTGTAAATCCACAAATAAAAAGCACCCGTTTTTGCGTGCTTTTTTTCCTCGGCCAAGCAGAACTGCTGCTGACCATTCTTTCTGCCGGCGGCGACCAGATGCTTGGCTTTCGTGGCGTCAGGACTCTCGGCTTGCCGAGTTGGCGAGCTCTCCCGCGTGCATTTTGCTGGCCTGTTACCACAAGCACGCCCTCGACGACTTGAGGCTAGGAAAGCCAGCTCGGCGGATAAAAGGACAAGCCTGCCACACGAGCCCAAGAGTTGATGGGCCGTCCATGCCCCACAAAGTGCGTGAAACGGACGTCGAGGTCCACCGACTCACAGCCCAATTCCAGCCCATACCACCCCACCGGCCCGGCTTGCCACTTCGCTGATCATCCCGCTAGGCCTGTCACCGCACCGAGCTCGCGCGAGCTTAGTCACCTCAAGCTCGAGCGAGGAATCAGCTCGAGCCGAGCTCGAACCGAGCCTCGGATCTGATCGATCCTGATGGCAAGCTCGAACTCGACTCGATCGAAGCTCGTAAAAGTTCGAGTTCGGCTCGGGTAAGCTCGTAAAAGCAGTTTTCTCGTAGACTGAGCGGCGAGGTATCGGATGTTGACGCGGCCTGGCCTTGGTGGCCTTCGCTTTTCTGAGCAGGAGTAGAAAAAACCTGCACCAGCTCAACAGCCATGCCCCGTGCGTCGGTCCAGCTGTTGGACGGTAGCAGGCGGAAGAACCGGAGCGAGGGGACGGGCGTGAGGCGGGCCTCAAACCCGTGCAGTGGCGACATTTGCGGCAACGGCAGTCGGCAGAGGACATCGAAGCTTCCGGCAGCAGGTTGAAGAACTGGACCGAGGGGATGGGGAGGCTCGGCAACGGCGGAGGACGGCGACCGCGGCCGCGGCGCAGTGCAGCGGTGGTAGAGGCGGGGCTTCCGCTGGAGCTTCCGACAGCGGGCTTGATAGCGACGAGTAACGGAGGATTCTGGAACGGGGGCGTCGGAGGTCAGGAGTTATGGCAATAGATATCATTTACTCTCTGACATCTCTCTTGCTGGTGGAGCTTTGGACCGTTGGCAGTAGGAATGCATTTACAGCACGCAAACTTCTTGCCCTGGCTACTGCTCTCGTTTTCGTGTTTGGAGCGTCCAACGGTGAAATCTCTGGTTGATTTATGCGAGCCTCAGTGAATAGTTCGGATTCGGCTCGAAAAAATTCGCGAGCATTGGCATGGGATCGAGTTCGGCTCGGTTGTTAAGACGAATCGATCTCGAATCGATTTTTTGACGAGCCGATTTCTAATAGCTCGCGAACCTCGAGCTTCATTGACAGCCCTACATCCCGCACCGATTTGCAGGTGAGGAAACTACGTCAGGCCTGACATTATCTTCTTCAGACCGCCCACCGGATTACCACCTAAACCGGCATCGCCGGGTCCCCAAGCTCTCCACGCAGCCGCCTTCCCAAGTGGGTAATTTAGTCGCGTCGGTTCCATTAAACTAACGCGACGCAAGATTTCGTTGTCTCCTGGCAGCGCTGCAGACGGCTTGACAGCATCACTTGTTTACTTTCTAGTATGAAATTTTGTGGTCAAATCAAAACCTAGTAGTCCATCAACGTAATATTTTTTTTTAGAAACGCAATGCTTGTAGTACGACGGGCACGTACAATGCAGTACAAGATTGATGAGCCTAGTGCATGCCCCCTGTGATTGAAAGCACTCATGACGGAGCCTTTCAAATTATATATATTATAAAAAAGTTTGATTAAACACGAGATAAACATTGACATTATATGTCAAAAGACATCGTGAACTGTCAACTAAAAATATTTGATCATATTGCATATAATTTGGTATTCTCCGATATATATTTCAATGCCAAAATCAATATATATATCGCTAAGCCACGTGTGTAACCACCGTCATCACAAGTCATATATAAAGAGCCAATTTCAAAATTTTATAGTAGGTTGTTTACCTTATATATTTACCTAAAAAAAGTTTTAAACTCAACTAAGTTCCTTAATCAACAACATGAACAAAAACATCACTAGGTGAAATATGTGACTCTTGTTAAAAAAATAATGCAGCAAAATCCACCAAAAGCCCTAAGTGTTTAGTCCCTAAGCACCAGCTACTCCGATTCATCATCGAATTCGAGAGGATAGAAGTACCCAAACATGAGCTCGTCCTCACCTGCAAAACTTAACAAGCAGCATCTTAAGTATGAAGTTACTCAGCAAAACTTACATCACTAAGTCTATTTAAAAGTATGCACTTTGGCTTTGACAAGAATAAGATATAGGATAACATTTTGCATAAAAACATTAGCTTTGTACAGTAAATAAATTGTAAACTTTAATATAAGTGAAACTATAAAAGTGACGCTACTAAACTAACAACAAGGAATGAGTAACGGTTTATAAACTCACATATCACAATGTCCTTCAAACCACAACTAAGAAATCGTACCATGATGCTGCTGCTGTATCAAGGTTTGGTTATAACCGAGACCGCGGTAATTCGAATTGTTTTTACAACTTACAAAGAAGTACATCTTTACCCACACGCCACACGACCATACAACCCGTCAGAAGTAAATAGTGATTCGGTGTGACAACCCATTCCAAATACGCTTCGGCTATTTACACAGGCGTTTGGTCAAGGCGAGTTGGTCGCGCTAAGCCCTCGTGGGGGTCATCTCTAGCACCTCTCCACCTCAAACTCGCAAACCAAATGATCGCAGCTAGATAAGAAAAAAAGCTTACCTATCCATTATTTCAGCATATAAATGTACGAAGAGTGCTAAGGACAAGGAACACTTCATCAGCCAATTCTCTCTAAACCACACCATAACTAACATTTATCTTTTAATGAGCATGATCAATTCTTCTCAATTATACCCTTATATCACGCGAACAATAGCGATTTTCCATTGTTCGACTTCTACCATTTAAATAGAAGCCACACTAAGCAATACCGTAAAACCAACTTCTAAAACTATCCAACTCATCACAAGGTAGAGTGATAACAAAGAGCAAAAAAGGTAATGCAACAATTAGGATAGCAGATACCTTACCTAATGTCCGACTAATATAATCATATTATTTAATTAAACATATCTATTTAAGACATATCAAAAAAAAGTTAAGATATGCAGAATGCTTGCTTTGAGTTGCGGGTTCTTTGCTCTCAAACGCTTGCTCTGCTGCACCCTTCGAACCACCAACGTCACTCTCTAGTAGCTCACCTTCTAAACAGCAGAAGATACACCAAATGAATGATATGAAATAAAATGCAAATGCTATGAGAATTTGTAGACATAAAGTTCATTGAGTCATGATTGTAATGCAAAAAAATTTATTTGATTTGAGCAAGATTTGATTTAGAAATGAGTAAAACAGTGCAGCTGGTCAGGAAATAATGAACAGAGAGACGAATCTAAAGAAATAAATTTCACAACAAACGGAGGTCAGATGATTTTTCTATAAATTTTATAAGGTGAAAAGATCAGACTAAACCAGAGGAATCGAATAGGGGGTCAGGAAAGGTCGAAAAGAGGTCGGGAAGTGTCGGACAAAGGTCAAAAAAGATCGAACATATCAGAAAAGGGCCGAGAAGGGTCGGACAGAGATCGATAATGGTTGGGAAGTAGTGAAAAAGGGTCTGATAGGTCAATAAAGGGTCAAAAAAGGGTCGAAAAGGGTCGAGAAGGTTGAAAAAAGGTACAAAAAAGGTCGAAAAAGGGAGAATGATCACTTTGATGACGAAAGTTGAGGTTCAAAACCTAATTAGAGATATTAGAAGCGTAATACCTCCTAAAAACTCTATTTTATATGCTCAAAGTGGCATGCAACAAAGTTAGATGAAAAAATCGTCTATAATAATGAAACTTAACCATGGATGAATCTTAGGCTCACACATAGATAACCAAATGATCAAGAGAAAAAGAATAAAAATAAGGAAAAGCTTCACCTCGGCGCTCAAAATCTTGGACAGAAGGTTGAGGAAGAGGGAAAGCTTCGGATGAAGTCTTTAAGGTTGAGATCGTCGATGGCAGAGCTCACCTGAGTTAAGGAAGATGAACATTTTTATGACGTCTTCAACGTCGACTCAGCTTGAAGAAGACTTGGAAAAATCGTAGGAGAGGTCAAGGAAGCCTTCTCCTTGACTCTCAGCGATGAGGACAATAAAAATTACCTCAGTTATTGCTACCACAGTGGAGACGAAAATAATGACAGAATAGAAAGAAGAGTGCGAAATTCAATGGCTTTAAGGCTTGCTTAGACGGGAACAGAGGTGGGGATCATAGGGCAGCGAGTGGAGGTTCGAACGGAACAAACGGCATACAACACGGGACAAGAAATGGATGCCACGATGCAAAACACGCGGCATCACTTCTATGCAGCATGTTGAGAGGTTTAAGGAGATAAAGGAGAGGCTGACAGGTGGGATCACGATATTTTTTTTCTGTAGATCTTTTTGTGATAGATAAAAAGAAGATGAATCTATTACCACTGGAATCATCGTCAACGAAGATATGAAATTCGAATGAAAATTCATCCAAATTAACAGATTTTAAGAATCGAACGAATTGACGAAGTGGTATTCAAGATTTTTTGGAAGTTGCTTCACAGTAAAAATTTAAATTCATTCAAATTTTAAATGTCATAATTATACAATATTTGTGTTAAATGATACTTATAATAATGACTTATGTACGCTTGTATGCTGAGATGTTACAGCTCATCCCAGTTTCAGTATCTTTAGTATGCTCCAAGGCTCCAAGCTAAGCTAAAGAAGAACGTCTTAGAACCAGTGCATATGTCACGGTGTTGTGCGGAGCTAACAATCGTATTCCATTGTTGAAAAAGAAACCACAGCAAAACTCAAGAAAATTAAATAAAACATAGGAGAACTGAAAAAATGACATATCATGACATATATCGGTTACATAAGATGATGTACACACAGGCCTCGTACCAGCCTGGAATAATGGCCAAAATGCCCAAGAAAATAGAAGCTCTAGCTAAACAAGCAAGAACAGCATACAAATTAATCCAGCAAAGAAAAAAAATGCATCCTGCAGTCATGGCTAATTCACTTCTGCTGGGCCAGTATGTCCTGCATGTACTTGTCCGTGCGGTTGAGCTCCTCGAGCATGGCGGCCACCTTCCGGTCGGCCTCCGTCACCGTCTCTGTCAGGTGCTCGCTCAGGAGCCTCGCGTAGCCCATCTCCTCCTTCACCTTCATCCACTCCTTGCGCACCTTGGTCAGGTTCTTCTCCAGGTTGCGCTGCTCCTTGTCCTGGCCTCTGCAGCCGTGCGACCTGCGGCTGCTTCCCTGGCCGTAGAAGCCGCCGAAGGGAGACGGCGACGACGGCTGCGAGAAGTTGAGCATCCCGTTGCGAGTCCACCGCTGCATGATGATGCCTCTCTCTCTCTCTCAGCTCTGAATATTTGACGAGTTCCCTTGTGCAAACTGCATCAATTAGGCAATAACAGGTGTCAAGACCTTCTGCTATTTCCTCATTCTTAGGCTTTTGAACAACGCCTTGTTGATTCGAATAGCAGATAAAATGCGTCAGGAAAAATTGCTCGTATTGTGTTAAATATATGGCATGATAAATTCCTTTTCAGTCTAAAATTTGGGACATTTCATTCCCAAACGATCGTTTGTGCTGATTGCAGAAATGGACATTACTTTTTCAACAGTTTCTTAAATTTGGCTTATGCCATGGAATCAGGTGGGAACTTTAAAACAAAGTTAATGGTCAGGCTTGTATCAAAAACAAAGATTTTTTTTTTAGATCATCAGCGTTCTACAGTGAGGAGGCTCAAAATGTGTAGGGAGGTCAGAACTACACGGAGATAAACACAGCAAATGAAGAAGGAAACTCGAACAACTCAAACTATTGCTGTATATGCTGCATACCTGATAAAACGTTGCAAGGTATGCCAACTCCGGCACTCTCTTTCTTGATCTGAATGAAATGGGTGTGGGATGGACTCATATCTATGGGTGCAGCTATTTATAATCACGACGCTTTGTGAAAACTCCTACCTAATCCAACTGGAGTGCCTAGTATGGTAGTACTAGTATTTCGCAACGCGGAGGAAACTTTCCTGGTCAAGGGATGGACTAGCCACTGCAACTTGGGCTAAAAGAGGAGTGACCAAGTTACATGTATCCAGCTCATGTGATGCCAATGTGTCAGCATTAGATTAATCCCGGGCGCGTGGCTGACACGGGAAGGCTTGAGTGATCTATGCATGGTCAGAATCTTAGGCTCTGTATTATAACTAGCCCGGCATGTGGCACCCACGAGAATGTGCTCTAGACAATTATAGGTGTGAGCACAAGGAAGACAAATGGAATCAGATAGCCTGAACTGAAATCCCTCTTTCATAATTGGTGCCTTAAAGAAGAGGACTGCCAGAAACAAACTAAGTGACATTATGTAGTGGAAGTTTATAAGTTTTGCCTTCTCTTAAATAGAGTTGGAACAGCTTCCATGCCAGTTAATTCCAACAAAAAACAAGTACAATTTTTGCATAGTGTATATATGGAGGAGGTGGTGATGCTAAATTGGTGTAGACGATGAAAAAAGAATGTTTAGTATTCAGACTATTCCTGTCATTTCAGTAAGTAAGGTGTGTTCCGTCTGAAGAAAAATCTTCCTCCAAACAATGCATAATCTTGGCTGTTTATTGGCCTATTATTTTTGCTAAATATTTTCCTTGGGTTTTGATTCATTTCTGCTCCAATCACATTGATTGTAAGGTATTTTCTTACCAAAACATGTGATAGCATCCACTCATAGGTAGAGAGTATCAGGTTCATATCAAATTCTGCAGAAATTTTGCAGTTGGTTACAGTATCCGTTGTAAGGTGTCTAAAATCTTACAGTTGCATTTGAAGGAAACACAAGTTTACTGACGAATAGAAATTCAACCAGATTGATATCAATTTTGGTCATGAAAAGTGCACTGATACTATTTCTATTTTAAAATATAAGCATTTTTAGATTTGAATAAAGTTAAATTCTAACTTTTACTTAATAATATTTAAAAATATACATAATTTTTAATATAAAATATAATTTTTATGAAAACTTATTTCACAATAAATTAAAAAATATAATTTTTTTATGATAAAACATCATTAATTTTTTATTATTAATGATTAATTTTATAAAAATTTAACTTTAATTAAATTTAAAAATGCTTATATTTTGAAACGAAGTGAGTGTCTCGGTTCCACCACGTGCATCGCCCATGATGGCATAACTGCAGCAAGCCTGGCATGCAGTTGTTTCGTCAGGAAGTTGCTAGGAATAAGCCTTCAATATGTTCGAACTCTTCATTCGGAGGTTGGTCCAGCTGCCTTGCGTAACCCACCTTCTCCTTCAAATTGTTAAGTACCCTTTTTTCTTCGTCATGGTAAAGTATTTCTCTACATTTTTCCTCTTTGTTTCTCTGCTGGCTAGTTCACTTACTGGTCATGTCAGTTTGCGTCGTATTCAGAGGCTCAGAGCAATCCAACTGAAAGGAAACAGAACGTCTAACAGAGCATCATCAGTCATCAGAGATGTAAATGCCTTTTGTTAACTTCTGAGTCCAACGAGTACCATATGGTGGCTGAGATACCTAAGTTACCCTTCGACAAGAAGCTGACAGGGAAGTGAAGCTTTGCCATCGTCAAACGTATTCCAGAACCGAGCGTATAATACTCATCTCCTCTTCAGTTCGAGCAAGGTCTAGTTTACAGGTCTCGATGGGGGTCTCAACCAGTTGAACAGTTCGAGCAAGGAAGCGTCCGGGTTAGGCGTCCCAAAAGCCATAACTGCTGGAAGGATTCGCCGTCACGGGATTAACTTAATCGAAGGGCGCGTGGCCGCCATGAGCAAGTGCAGTTTTTTGCTGGAGTCAGTACGAATCTTACGGGCAGGTTTGGGACTAATCCAACCGGAGGCGTGTGGCCACCACGGGAACGCTCTGAGCACCCGCGGAAATCACCGACAAGTCAGCAACGGAGCAACGCGCATCACATGCGATTTCGTGTGGCTTTCGCGCGGGAATCAGTGCAAAGAGGAGAGGATGGAAAACTGAAGCCATGGCAGCTAAAAATGGCACCTCGACTAGCGAGTGCACTGCTTCTCGGGAATAATCTGGTCGATCAGGTTTGGCGCCAAAGCCTCTCCGGTAAATGGAAATCAGGTGGGTATTCTCTCTCCCATTGACCTTAAAAAAATATATGCAAGTAAAATTTTCTGATTTTTAGAATATGCTACTGCCATGCCAATGATAAGGAGCAACTGTTTCAATGACATGTGGGATATGATAGTATATGCTTAATTTTGCAGAATTGTAATAGTATGTGCCTGTTTAATTATTTAAAATATTAACACCGTTGACTTCTAAGTTCCAACATTACTCTTAAGCATTCATCATATTCAAAATATTATGATAAATATAATATATTTTATTATACTTTATCATCAAAGTTATTTGAAACACGACTAATAATTTTACACATTTGATCGCTTTTAAATAAGACGAATAACTGAGGATGATGTTAAAAATGAACCACGATAAAAACTAAACAACAGAGGGTGTATGTGTTAGCTAGACGTATGTGCTGATATATTGGAATATAACTTTAGCATGATTACAAAAGCAGAAGTAAAGTCTGACCTGATGCCGCATATCTTATCTTTTTATATCTTCAAAGAAAAAAATATCTACTATACTTAGCTACGCACTTAGTTGGGTTACTGTTTATGAGCTAGCTTCCCATATATGCCAGCCTCTGACGAACGAATCAAGAAAAGCTCAGCACATATATAAAGATAAAGTCCATGTCAAATCGTGCTTACATCACGAATGACCTGAATTTTCACAAACCACAGCTTTTCCTAGAGGTTGTGAACCTTTAAAATCAATATACATACTGTACAGACAAGTAGGATTATAAAGCATAAAGCACTCTTTTTCTTTGAATCATAATCCATTAGCCTTAAGCCCTTACCTTAGACTGCAATCACTACAATACAGTACCAATATCGCACAAGACACATCCCATATTCATGCATGGTTTCATGTTCATGATCTGGTGGTAGGATTTGGTGCTAGCAATCTATACGAGCCTAGAGCCCTACAGCCTGTTTTATTGTTCCATCTCTGCAATCACGCCGACGAAACGTGAATGTGAAACATCGTCCCGAACAGCCGGAGCACGGCGAACGTGACGAGCATGGCGAACCAGCCGCCTAGGAGGACTCTGAGCCCGGACTTCACCATGCTGGAGCCGCCCAGGTACGCGCCCGCCGCGCCGAACCCGGCCAGGCCGACGCTGCTCGCGGCGCACACCGCGGCGACCCTGACGGCCCACGACGGTATGAACAAGCCGGACAGCAGCGGCAGGAGCGCGCCGGCCGCGAACGCCAGCGCCGACGCGAGCGCAGCCTTTGTCGGGCTCGGCAGGCCCTCCTCCTTGGCGTCGGTGCTGGCTTCGTCCCCGCCGCGCCTGATCTGCGACAGCTCGATGTCGTACTGCGCGTACACGGACACGAACTCGCCGATGGCCATGCTGCAGGCGCCGGCCACGAGTCCCGCCAGGCCGGACACGAGCATGGCCTTGCGCGTCGCGCTCACCGCTCCGACGCCGATCATCAGGGACGCCACGGAGACGAGGCCGTCGTTGGCACCGAGGACGGCGGCACGGAGCCACAGCGCGCGCGCCATGTAGTCGACGCCGTCCCCGCCGCTCGGGTAGGCCACGGCCGTCTTCGCCGCCGCGTCGACGTCGAGGACGACGACAGCCGTCGGCATCGCGTCCCCATCCGTCGTCTTGCTGTTCGGCGCGGTGGCCGCCGCCTCCGCTGCATGGACGTGGGCGGTAAGGTGATGGTCCATGGACGGATGATGGATCCGAACTCCAAAGCAAGCCGATCGATGCGCAAGGAGGAGTGTGAAGAGCGGGTCAATGGAGCTGTGGCTGCCACACGCCTCTGGACGGGGTGTATATAGCGGGATCCGCTAGGGTTTTCAGGAATGGAGGGCGGCGATCACGCTGAGTGTGACATGCACGCGCTCCATGCTGACGTGCGAAACGAGGCGCCATGGGGTACAAGACGTCCACGGCAAGAGGTCTCACTGACATGCGTCCCGGCCAGTCCTCACCCCTCTCTTCACACAAGGCAGAGCCAGGCAGGTGCTACTCAAGCCTAACATGAACGCATCCGAAAATCGCTCCAACAAATGAGTAGAAAAATACAAAGGACGTTCACCAAAGGGACACGGCATGCTCTCGATATACCACTAGCCTAGTCAGGAAGCATTACCACCCGGGTTAGCACTAATCTAGTGGGGTTAGCACTGATCCGATCGATAGTGGCGCGTTACAAATCATCCCGCTCGTCGAGCACAGCACCAGCCGGCCGCTTGTACTTTCGAGTTCCGTTTCTTCCCCAATGATCAGTGCCTACACGCGACCGAGAGTGAGCGGGGGACAGGATGATTCGATGGAGACGAAAACACGATGCTCAACGAAACCGCGAGGGCGTTGCTGCGTCGATCCGCAACAAAAGTGTAGCCGAGGCGCGTGGCCACCACGGGTAGTGCGCTCTTTGTGGAGTAAACAACGGGAAAGGGCGATGATCACCGTCGCCATCAGCGCTCCCACAAAGTGCGCGCCCCATGAACGATGCCCATTCCACATGGCTAACCGGCTGACGAACCGTTCGTCCTACTCCTCGTTGTACCGAGGATGGACGGTAAGAAAAATCCGGCGAGGCGATCGAACAGACCCTGATCTAGCTACAGTTCGAATTTGCAGTTCCGGACACGGTGAAGGGTCCAAGCGCTGCGGCGTAGCGATCGATCCCGCGACTGGTACAGGAACACACCATGTGCAGCAGCGCGGTGCTACTTTTCGTAGCCGTCCGCGAGACGGGGACGACGACGCGACGCGACTTTTTATGCGTCACCCCACTCCGGCGCCGGTTACTAGTCCTGATCGACACCGATGAATTTGGTGATGCGTGCGCGCGTTCCGCTAGCCGTTGCCGAGGCGCCGGAAAGCTAGGGCGCAAAGGACGCGGTGCGCCGCTAGAGCGATCTCCCTCCAGTCTTGTTCGGCTTGCGGGTGCGGACACGGACCGAAGCGAGGGAGGTAGGAGGAACGTGGGCGTCGTTTGGCGCGCGGCCGTCGGGCTGGTTGCTGAGAACGGATACCTTCGGCCGATCCAGCAGAGCTCCCGGAGCACAAGCCTTGTCCAGAATTTGATCACGGGCTACAGAGCCCAGCAAGCAAAGCGCCCATGGTTTCTGGACGACGCTGCTCCCACAGAGGAACATTTCGCAACGGGCCAGAGAAGCAGTCGACAGTCAGGATCACGCGCAGGACTTCACGACGGCCCAGAGCCTTCAGATCATTGCATTACAGATTAATAATGGGCCCATTGGCTGTAGAAACGCTGAAAAATCCTTCTGCAGAACTGCTTACCTGTTTCTAATCACTGATTGAAGGCATCGAGCTATCCGCTGATAGTCTGTCTACTGGAGTCAAAAGACTGCACAATTTCTGCACACATGATTTTACCATGTGCTATAATTTGTTACAACCATGATGCATCTAATTTTGTGAACACTGATAGATAATCCCAGGACTCACGCTAGTGTGTTCTCATCGGGTTTATCTCATATAATTTCAGGTATCTCTCCGCATCTCATATAATTTCAGGTATCCTCTCCGCATCTCATATAATTTCAGATATCCTCTCCGCAAGTGAAGCCACAACGAGTGCGATGTTCCCATCGCGCATCAGAATCCGGTGATCTTAAGAAGGACGTGTTCTTCTATAGTGCTCTTCTATACTGTATAGTGCTCTTCTATACTGAGTGTAATTGTAAATTTGTTAGTGTATGCGAAGTGGTGTTGGTGTGCGCGAACAGATAGACTCAGTAGGAGAGGAATAAAAAAAAAACCAGCAAGAACAGAGTAAAGGCGCGGATCTTCTCAATCGCCCAGTAATTACTTTCACGATTTCCGTCAAAATGAACACTTAGTTCCGAGGTGTTACATAATTTACATTTACACACGCACGCACTAGAACGCTGGGCTCATTGCAAGGCTCACACCTACGCGTGTCGGTTTCACTTTCCATGTACACACAAGAGTATATACACACATCACTTCAGGAGTTCAGGAATGACGAGCGATTCCCTCGCTGAAATAAACTGAAGTAACCTTGCTTTCAGCTAAAAACATCAGTTTCATCAGCTAAATATACACACACCTCAACGAAAGGTCGCTTTGCTCACTGTTTTGTCCAAGTTCATAGAAGAGCCGAAAGAATGATGTTATGGTTTTTCTGCTGGATCTTGATGCCGGGATAGCAGTGTCTCTCTGATCTCTTTGAAGGATTGGAGTTCCTCAAGTGCGTCAGATGCCCTACGAGACATGACAGAACTTGTTGGTGCTACTTCACTGGACTCGGCCTTTGGTGCTTGTGATGAATAGCTAGGATCTCGCAGCGGACGTGCAGTTCTCAGCAGGTGGACTAGAGAACCAACTTGAGCATCTTGAGATTTATGGGACGATGAACCTGCCTGATCATCCACTTCCTTTCCATCATTGCTCCTGTACCATTAATGGAAACAAAATAAGGCTCCTAGGAAGCTCAACACTGGAAACTAAACAACAGTGGTCATGTGTATGCTCAACAAACAAATTGGATAAAGTTGTTATTAGGTAAGTGAAGGGTAGCCTTGGCGAAGCGTTAAAGCTGTTGCTTTGTGACCATAAGGTCATAGGTCATACCCTTCCCTGGCCCTGCGCAGGCAGGAGCTACATGCAAGGGGCTGTCCTTTTTTTGTGTGTTATTAGGTGAAAAGAGGAACTCTGAAACTCAAGCAATAAGGATACTGCCATACTATGATCATACACCAGAAACTGTTGTTAATGGATCCATGCAAATGTGACTCCTTAATGGCATTAAAGTAGAATGGATAATGTTCTCCTAAGACTGAATCAAAGTACAATATAGCAAATAGTGTTGCTCTACAGTCTACACACAAAATAGTACTACATTCAGGGCAGTTGTCCTTTTCTTATACAGCACATGACAGACATCAAAAGTAATAAAGATACAGTAGTTTCTTTTTAATCAAGATCAAAACATATCATAAGCACTAGCATTGCATCCATGAAAATCAATAACACATGAGCTACAAAAGGCCATTTTAAACATACCTGGGCTCTGAAACTGGGGTATCAACATCATCCACAGCAAAAGGATAATCTGCATCATCTAGATCATCTTGTGGAGGGGAATCACATGAGGAGAGTGCAGAGAATCTCCCGGATTCTTCTTTAGTGTCCTTCCCCTGCACATGCG
The DNA here is from genome assembly GCA_001602295.1 of Zoysia matrella. Lineage (NCBI taxonomy): Eukaryota > Viridiplantae > Streptophyta > Magnoliopsida > Poales > Poaceae > Zoysia > Zoysia matrella. The sequence continues at coordinate 1,874 of BCLG01005410.1, read as the reverse complement.
CACAAACAATATTAAGATAAAGCAGAAGATAACTGAATAAAAATGATGAATCTGGCTCTCACAATTGAGCTATTCAGTTGATAAATAGGAATTCAATTGCTAGTCTGGAATGCAGATGGGAAAAATTAAAACAAGAGACTGAATAAAAAAAATACAAGTGCCATAAAGTTAATCAGCATTCAACATGATCAAATCCTGAAAAATAAATACATTATGACCAAACTGGTTTTGGGTAAACTGAGAAATAAGCCAATCAACACATCAGTGACTGCTTCTTCATACATCAACTGATACTACGACATGTATTTATAAAAGACTCTGGTCATTGCAAGAACCAGAGGAACTCATTTGCAACTAAAAACCGGCGCAACTCAGACAATTTTAACATGTAAAACCAATCTTTTGGGCCATTCAGCAGTAGTTTGTTGCTTCAACAAAACTACTCAGCATATCAGCATGTGTCATGAGAACTCTGGTTCGCATTACAACAAAGTGAAGTTTTGTAAACACAACTTTGCAACAAAGGTGCAGCAAAAGCCAGATTTAAATTTGAATCGGTGTGCGTGTATAACCATGGTATTGGAATGTCGACGGACCAAATGTTTCTACCGAGGGGTTCAGTTTTTGTAGGTTCGCCCCTTTGTTGTGCTTTTGTCGATTCACTACATGAAGCCTGACACTTAATTCATCTTGCTTTAAAAATTGAACTGGTTCATGATTATGCAATGAACCTGTTAAATGTAGTTGCTATTTACTAGTGTGTCAAAGCTATTGCAGCTCTACTCTCTTTTTTAGATTAAATCTACTTCAAAAAATGCTATATTAGTTCAGCATCTGATGCTTCAATGCTCTCTCTGTCCGAAAGATTAAATCAGAAGTTATACGCAAGCAAAATCAAAATTGTGTATATGTACAAGCAGGACCCAGAATCACCTTGTGTCTTGGTGGTGACCATGCATAAGGATCTGCCATTCTAAGTCCTTCCATCCGCCCAATCAACCGCTCGCTTTCTGAGGGAGACTCTTGTACACCTGCTGCCCTGGAATCTCCTATTCTCCTTGGAGATGGCGGTGGCAGCATAAACCCTCTACTTGGATCCAGTGTGTTCTGGCGATGCACAGGACTCCTCCTCTCACTTACTTGTGGAATGCACATTGGTGCAGACTCTCCCCTAGTCAGACGAGGTTGCTGGTAACCGAGAAAGTTGGGGGGCGAGGGCGTCGGTGAAGGGAATATCACTGGTGGCGGCGAGAACTTGACCTGCGGCGCTCCTGTAGCATGCGGCCAGATTGCAGGCGGAGCCCAGCTGTGTGGGCGCTGCTGCTGATAGGACGGCGGGAAGGCTGAACCTGTTGCTTCGGTGAGCGAAGCTGGGAAGCATCGCATGGGCTCAGCGGCTGGGCTGCCCACGTAGTCAGTGATCAGCATGGAGGGCGAGAGGGAGGTGATCTCAAGGTTGAAGTCGGCGAGGCTGGATAGGTACTGGACGGATACGACGAGGCGACCGAGCTCTGTCTCGACGGGGACGAAGCGGTGACAGCGCATGGCGGCCTCCTCGACGCGGGAGAAGGGCTCGGCGAAGGAGCCGACGCGGTGTACCATCTCGTAATTGTAAGACTGGTTCGCGCTGAGGAGGCGGAAGACACGGTACGCCGGGAGGAGGCGGAGCGCGGTATACACGGACCTGAGCAGCGTGAAGCAGTGTTTGTACGCCCGGTTTACGGCGAACCCCTCGCCCTCGGCGTCCGGCCAGGGCTCACAGGCCACCTTCCACCTCTCTACCACCTCTCCCGTTCCAGCGCCGGCGCCGGTGGGGGCCAAAAGGATGTCCACCACGAGCGGCTGGCCGGGGGCCAGCGCGTCCAGGCGCTCCG
>BCLG01005409.1:0-24770 GCA_001602295.1 Zoysia matrella | reverse complement strand
CGCATCTACAACACCGTCCGATCGAGAATTCAAATCAACCGCTCGGATCGACCGGCGGTTCAAATTCCCGGACGGCCCGATTGCCCTCCGCGTGGAGGCGCGGGAGCCGTCTGATCCCCGTAACTGCAACGGCAGGTTCAAACACGGGGAGGCGACCGAACGAAACCCCCCGCACTTGGCTGGCCGACAGCCAAGGCCGCCGGAGGGCCGAACCACACGTTCAGGCGCTGATCACGGCTAAGCCTAGGCGCGACGCTGATCACGGGCAGGAACCGCATCGAACCGGTCCGACCTAGGCGTCTCACTGAACGAAAGACCGAGAACGACCTCGGCTCGACCTCTAAGGTCGGAACGATGCGTGCACGCAGAACGAAACCCCTTGCGATCAACCAATTGGCAGCCGAGGCCACCGGGCCAAGCCAAACGATCGAACGCTGATCATGACCTCAGTCTAGGCGCGCCGTCGACCACGGACCGCGCCTCGAATCCAGCTCTCCAGACGCCCTACCAAGCGTAAGGACTAGGATCGACCTCGGTTCGACTATAGCCACCGGCACGATGCCTGGCCAATTCCCCGGGTCGCTCTGGGACCGGGTGACGACCCGGCGGAGCGGTTTCGATAAGATCAACCGCCAACGGAAGGTGGTCCGCATAACGATGCAGCCCACGATCGACCCTTTGGATCGCCCGAGGGCTCGGGGGCTACACCCTATGGGCGCGCTCGTGCGCACCCATAGGAACTTGAACTTTCGGAACGACCCAGCCCACGACCGACCCTTTGGATCGCCCGAGAGCTCGGGGGCTACGCCCACTACGCCCTATGGGCGCGCTCGTGCGCACCCATAGGAACTTGACGAACTTTCGGAACGACCAGCCCAACGCCGCCTCAGTCAAAAACCTCGAAGCGGCATCAGGCTCGGAGGCTACTGTCGGGATCACGTGCCCCGAGTACCTAACAGATCGCTCCAATGTGAGAAAATCGGGGGTCGGATGACACGAGCTCCAACCCCTCCGCGACGACCTACGACAGCTATCTTATGGCCGCGCAAGAGCGCGAAGACCCCGGGCGCTGAGGATCAACACCCGGGAGCGACCCCCAAGAGGCAGGTACTGCGTTATGGTACATTTACTCCGGGAACCAGCTGCCATCCGTCCCGACGAGACAGGACGAGATTCACCACGGCGACACTCCAGCAGAAAGCTGCGACGACTGCCAGACACGATGGGACAGCACTGTAGCTAGCACAGTAGCGTCGGACAGGTACCACGGTACCCGCCGACGCGCCCGACGCGACGGGTCATGACCGCGCCTGGACGGAACGAAGTGACGTCGACAACGACGGAAGGGTCCACCTGTTAGTGAGACGGCAGGATCGCGTAGGACCCATTGCATGTAACCTCAGGGCTCTCTTTATATAAAGTGAGGCCCGGAGAGCGATAGAGAAAGAGGTGGAACACTACACCAAGCACACCCTGGTTTTTCCACACCTAAGGTCCTCCCGCGAAGAGAGGCCCCCGTCTTGTAACATTGTCTTTGAGATAATCCGCTCCCTGGACGTAGGGTATTACACCACTCGGGTGACCCGAACCAGGCGAAAAACCCCCTTGAGTCCATATCAGACTAGGCATATCGAATCCGAAGGCATACCGTCTCTTATGATCGTATCTTTACTGTGTTGGTGGTCAGAACGTCGACAAGTCCATTTGCTTTTATATTGGACAACAATATTAGTTTATTTTTAAATAATAAATTTTACCTTGCGACAATAACTTGAAAACGAAATGAGTTCGTTTCTGTATCGCACACACTATATTCCCAGTACTGTAGCCAAATATCTGCGCAACGGGTGGTGCTGGGCATAACCCAAAATTTGAATACTACTACTATAACGCCTATAGCCGGCCCAGTTCAAAAATATCAGACTTTGGACCTGAATGTATCAGGCCGGACCAGGCCAACCTTCACCAGGCCCGCGCAGCAGTTAAACGGGCCGAAACTGATACCACAAGCAACAAGTAGCCGTCATATGCCGCCCGCGTGCTCGTTCTCAGGATGAAAATGGGACGAAAATATCCCGTTCCGATCGGCTGTGGTAGATCGTATTAATTAAAAATTTTCGCTCATTTTTGTTTTTGAAATTGTTAAACAAGAACGGGATAAAAACAGAAAAACTAAAACGAGAAACAAGATCAAAAAAGATAGACAGTTTTTCTGACTGTTTAGTCAAAATCCCGTTTTTAAATGAGATAATCCTGTTTTCTATCCCGTGTAACTTTCACGGGAAAACAAGGTGGACCGGCCACCCTACTACGTCGGCCCACTAGCCCATCTCACGTGAGAGAGATTCGGTGGTTGGAGAATGGAGGAGGCTGTAAGTGCCTGGCGAGGTGCGTGCTTACCAGGGGGGGTACAGTGGTTTCCTTGCTTGCCCAAATCAAAGGACAATTTGTTAAAAAATTATTGTTCTTACATATAGTTTGCAGAGACAAAAGGTGGCTGATGTTTTAAGAATTTATGACACAATCCGAATGTTATAATTTGTTCTATGATTTATGGTACAGAGACTTATTATGGATAGTATATGTTAATATTTTTTTTCTAGTTGGTATTAGTAATTACTTTTATTATTATAATATTTTCGACTTAAATTATTAGTTTTCGATCGTTATAGATATATTATCGTTTGAATTATTTTGTTTTACGAGTTTCTATTATTTTTTCGCTCATTTTTGTTACTGTGTTTTCTATTTTTATTTTTATCCGATAAAATAAAAACGGATGTGTATTTTCTCCATCGTTCCGTCTGTTTTCATCCTTACTCCTACTGGTTCTCATTCTCATCGCCGGAGAAAAAAAATTGCCTTCGGGAACCGGACCGCAAGTTGCACGGATACCAACAAATTTTTCAATCAAATCCATCAATGCTTGCGACCGAGCCGTCCGTCCGTCCATCGCCGGCCGTGAGCCCGGCTCGGGTGCCCCTGCCCATCATCCATCTCCATAGGAGTGAAAACGGTCGGTAGCGATGGATAAAGTAATTAAATTGTTTTTTTTACAATTCACCTCTAGATGAAAATAAAAACGAAAATAAACAGAACAAATACAGACATAAGAAACGAACTATTTCAAACAGAATGTACCAAAATTGGTCAGCAATAGATATTTAGTCGAAAACATCAACATAAATAACTCAATATAATAAAATATTATTATCAAATAAACATTCGAAATATATAATTTACATATTCATGCATTACAATTCAATAAGTTTTTTATGATACATTTTGAACAACGTACATAGTAGTAAGTTTGAAATTCACCGTATAACAGCACACGTCTAAGTTCTTACGATCAAAACAAGAGGAAAAAAAAAGACAAAAATGAGAAAAAAATACCTCAAAAACGGACGAAAAATCTCGAATAAAAACGGAACAAAAATCTCGAATAAAAACGGGATACCGCAAAAATAGAGGAAAAAACATCAAACTGTTTTCGATCACATTTTTGTTTTTTCTCATCTGTTTTCTCATCACATTTCCGTCCATTTCTATTTTTATTTCGCACGTTTTCGTTCGCGCAGAAAATATGAAAACAAAAGGCAAACAGAGCGAGATTTTCCCTACATCTCAAAAAAAACAATCGCGCTTTTCCGCCCCCCGTCGTCGTCGCGGCGGTCGCATGCAGCGCACTGCAGCAGCCTCTGTGTCCTCCATCTTTCTTCAAGCTTCATCAACGCCAATACAACGGCAGACGCACAGCTAGTCGCCGTAGCTGGTGCGCCCGACTACTGCTCGCTTGGAACCGCGCAGAGAACCTGCCAACGTGAGGTGAGGTGAGGTGACTCCGGGAGGTCGCGGTACGTGATGCAAGAAGACAACCAACGCGACGCATGGAGAGAGAGAGAGAGAGAGAGAGAGAGAGAGAGCATAGGGGTGGCACATCTCCCGAGATCGAGAGAGATAAACCGGTGCCTCCGCCTTGTCCGGGCTAGACGGGAAACCTGCTACGCCTATACTAGTACTGGGTGACCCGTATAGGAACGCCTTATCTGTATGTAGACTGCTGGAAACTACTCAACCGTAGCTGTACGAAGACGACGACGACGCGGGCTGGAATCTTGCTTTGCGTCGCCTCCACCGCCACTGCCAGCGCTAGAGTAGGAACAAAACAATGGGGCGACCAATTTGGAGAAGAACAAGCACCTTCCCTTCTTTCCACCCGCTTCCCCTGGCCCTTCTCTTGCTGGTTGCCGCGCGCGGGGATTTCTGACTGCGCGCCGGGAAACGCGCCTCTCGGGAACGGCGAAAAGGCAGGATTGGGAGATCCAGGTGCACGACGAGCGGCGTGCGTTTGTGCGCGCGCGCGCGCTGGAAAACAGCGAACGGGACGCCGGCCCCCCGCCCCGCAGCAGCGCGCATCGTCTCTCGTGCCACGCTCGTCATTCAGACAGTCACAAGAAGCACTGCCTTCTGGCCCTTCTCTGTCTTGCCAGGCTGCTGCGCCTGCACCTCGATCGCCCGCCCCGGAGTCTTGCCGCGCCGGACGGGGCTCAAACCGCCTGCGACGCATGCTGTGTTCTCGAGTAAAGAAAAAGGACGGACGTCCGTCCGACGGACGCTGTGCCAAAATCCGCGTATCTGTGTTCTCAGTGATCTGGCCAGTGTAGCGAGAGCTCCTACCTTTCGTTCCGATGATAAAACACCACAAGCCCCAAAATGAGTGGTCTTATAAATCAGGGTTAACGTTTACCTGGATCTTATGGCCAGTGTCAAGTACAGGAGAATCCAAGCCCCCCGAACGAGGGTTATCCAATCGAATCTTGTCTGTAGATTTTGGTCAGTGATCGTGCCGGCCCCGAGCTAGCCAACACCCAGCACCATCGCCCGTTGCTGCTCCTACTTTGTGCATCTCCGCAAGACCACAAGCAGATAGGTTCTCCTCGGCTCGCTCTCCACTCCTACACCATCATCCGTCCGTACTCGTTGTTTTTTCACGTGAGCACTCGTACTTTCTGGCTCGATTCGCGTGAGAGCTGTTCGTCGTTTTCGTGGACTGAATGATCGATGGAGTAATGTTGTCAACTCGCAAGGGCAAGCTGAAAATTATTTACTCCGTATATCTTCGACAAGACATTTTCAAATCGTTTTTTGCTTTTATTGCCTATCGCTACGAGAGACTCACGAGAATGGAAAACGGGAGTTCCTCGGTTACCGATGAAAGGGGAAACATGGGCGGCCCCTTCGTACGCTAACAACGACGTAAACAAACCGAGGGAATGCGTCGTCGTGTGCTTGTGCCTGCCTCGGTTCGCCGATCCAACAGCTGTTGTTGCTCTGTCTTTGGATCACCAACAAATCACCTGAGAAGATTTCCACGCATTTCATGGCATGCATGTGGCTCTGGCTCCGGCACGTGACACGGAGCAGAGAAGATCCCAAAGATAGAGCCAGAGCCATAGCAATGGAGAGGACTGGAGGGAGGCGTCACACATTCACACAAGACTAGGGAGCCCATAGCTCCTTGTGACCTTGTGGTATGGCATGGCAGGCTGAGCAAAGCAAGCTGCCACGCTTGCTGCAAGACGTATCTATTGCGGCACGGCCACCAAGGCACAAAAGGAAAACGCCGGTCCACTCCACGCTCGCCCGCCGCGTCTGTGCGTGCGATGCGTTGCACCGCACCGCAGAGTCGCGCACCGAAACTTTTGTTTTGCATGGCCTCTCGTCATCGCCCTCAGTGAGCTCGTCTTCTACACATTCATATCATTCGCGACCTACGCAGCGCCTCCGTAGCCATATATAGGTTGCCCATGTAAACGTCAAAAAGGCGATCGAGCCGAGGCCCTTTTTTTGGTGCTTCAGCGCCACTCTTGTTTTGGCTTCCCCTTCCTCCCAAGTCTTGCTCTCTTGCTTGCAAGTTACACGCTCTCTCGGAAAAGATCAGCAGCAACCAGTAGTAGTATTCGTTTTGATTCCTGCTAGCTGGTCCCTTCGATCGTCCCCCTTCCTTCGCCCTCTCGCTGTGCGGCGAGCTCGATGGACATGAACAACGGCTGGCTCGGGTTCTCCCTTTCTTCCTCGGCTGCGGGAGGCTATGGCGATAGCGCCGGCTGTGGAGGGAGGGCGAGCGGTGATCATGGAGAGGGATCTTGCATGTCTCCTGCGGCAGTGTCGCCCCTCGTGGCTATGCCTTTGCAGTCCGATGGCTCTCTGCCGTATGCGTCTCCCGGTAAGCTCTTGATTGTGTGTGTAGGGCTAGGATCAGGATGTTTTCTATACTGGACTCTTTTTTTAATTGATATTATCGGTGATTTTTAAATTTAATTTTAATCTTTCGTTTTATTTAAAAAAATTGATAAATTTCATATATTTTGATATAATTTGATTTATTATTAGAGTTATTTGAATCACAACTTAAAATTTTACATATTCAAGCAAATTTTTTAATAAAACGAATAATTAAAATTGATTATAAAAGTCAACGATGACATCAATTTAAAAACGAATACGTAGCGAATGATTAAAACTGATTGTAAAAGCAAATACGTAGCATTAGCATGTTTTCTGATGGATGAAGTTCTGTGCGTTTTATTTGTACTCTAGTATTCTTTCCTCTTTCAAAGTATGCTTACTACTAGTATACATGTTTTGTGGATTGCTGATCGTTGTGTACAGATATATAGAGGAGTAAAGCTATTCATGTTCTTCTTTTTCCTTGCACAATTTGTGTATAGAAGTAGTATGTTTTTCAAAGTTTCTGTAATCTACTCCTATAGATCAAGAAGTAGTAGAAATCATGCTACTATTATGAGTGCTATAGTTTTTTCCTTTTTGGCACAAGAGAGTGTGGGTCAGAACCTTTCGTTAATTAAGGTCAGAACTACTATACGCTAAATGTACCGTTCCTGTGCAGGTTGGAGGCACGCAGAAGCCGAAGGCCCCAAGCTCGAGGACTTCATGAGCGTCACTTGCAGCAACAAAAGCGGCAGCATCCACGACAGCAGCCAGGCCGACCATGCCAAGTACCACGAGGTCCACGACCTCCAACCCTTATCGGGCTCCTACTACTACCACGGCCATGGCAGCGGCGGCAGCAGCGGCATTGACCTGGAGATCAACGTGAACGCGCCGCCGATGAGCGGCCACCCGGACCACAACGTACTCGCGCCGCAAGACCATCACCATCATTTCTTGCCCCACCACGGCCAGTCCTTCCTGGGCACGCCGGCGAACCCAGCTGGTCCGCCGTTTGGCGCGATGCCGATGTACAACGCCGCACCCGGAATCGGCAGCTCCATGTCCATCTCCGGCATCAAGTCCTGGCTACGGGAGGCGATGTACGTGCCGGAACGCTCGTCGGCGCTGTCCCTCTCCGTGGCGGACGTGCCGGGAGAGCCGCTGCCGGCACCAATGCCTGTCGCCGCCCGCAGGCCCGCACAGACGTTCGGGCAGAGGACGTCGCAGTTCCGTGGCGTGACCAGGTTGGTGCGGTTGTGCATGCTATAGATTCACGTTGATTGAGTTGTCGTTAATTACGTTGCGTTTATGCATTGATCAATCTCTGCAGACACAGATGGACAGGGAGGTACGAGGCTCACCTCTGGGACAACACTTGCAGGAAGGAAGGCCAGACTAGGAAAGGAAGGCAAGGTGAGCCATGCATTTCTGTTTTTTCTTTGTCGTTACTGCGTCGTTGCAATTTGCTCCATCTGAATGTTTACTGACATCAACGTCTTGTCCTTGCAATGCAATGGCTAATTGGCAACCATCTTGCAGTTTACTTGGGTGAGCTATTTCTACATAAACTCTTGCTGCATTTTTGAGCTTTTTCGTTGGTGGAACTGTGCGATCAATGCTGTCACTCTACATGCTTACCATGTCGTTGTGTAATTGTTGTTGCTCTAGGTGGCTATGACAAGGAGGAGAAGGCTGCAAGGGCTTACGATTTGGCAGCGCTCAAGTACTGGGGCCCTTCAACCCACATCAATTTCCCAGTATGTTCATTATCACTGTTTGCCAACAGATGTAGGGGCCGGCCTGATTCATTCCTGCTACGTAGAGTACTGTATCTTTATTTTGGTTCTGATGAACCGCTGCTAGTCCTGTAGTACGAGTACTCCTAAAGTGTTCTGTGTTCACCACATGTAGGAGTGTTCAGTTCCATTTTCTAAAAAAAAAAAATGTAGGGAGTACTCCTAGGAGTGTTCAGTGTTTACTCTGATCCCGGCTTTGCCTCCTGTGTAGTTAAGCACTTATGAGAAGGAGATGGAGGAGATGAAGAACATGTCAAGGCAGGAATTCATTGCCCACTTGAGAAGGTATTGCAGCTCTTTCCTGCACTGGGATTAGTATAAGAGCAAGGAATTGTCCTAGTACAAATCCGTGCCAACAAAAAGGTTTGAAATGCCGCCACTAGTATTGTAGGAGTATCAATGATCCACAACCATTGAATTTTTGTGCATAATAACATGAATCATTGCTACAGTAAGAGTAAGATTCAGAGTTTTGAAACCTTTCTGAATGACTTGAATTATCTGCATGGAATCTTTAACGTGAAATTTTTCAGAAACACAGTAGTAGTACTTGAACACCACTAGAAACAAAACTTCCCTGCCTGCTCACTGTTCTTTCAGAGATGCATCCAAAATCGTACTCCTCTGGCGCACTCACCAATGCCTACTTACGAGTTTTCGCTGCCAAATTTGTTCTTGGTGCAGGAACAGCAGTGGCTTCTCGAGGGGGGCATCCATGTACAGAGGAGTGACAAGGTGCTGCGCGCTCGTCCATTTTTACACAACTACCCCTGCTGCCTTTTCCAACACCCCAAAACTTCTGAACCACTGAGCCACCTGTTCTGATCAGCTCACTGGGTCTCTGATCTCACAAACACGCACACACACGCATTGGCCTGCTGCTTGTATAATCTTTCTTGTCGTGGTTGCTTTCCCCATGCGCGCAGGCATCACCAGCACGGGAGGTGGCAGGCCAGGATCGGGAGAGTGGCTGGGAACAAGGACCTGTATCTTGGCACGTTCAGTAAGTTTAATTTGTCACTTGTTGAGCGAGCGCATGCTTATAACAAGCCCTAAATCCACTGCTCCTAGCACTAAACTGGAGTGGTTTTATCTGTCAACAACGTGCAGGCACGCAGGAGGAGGCGGCAGAGGCCTACGACATCGCCGCGATCAAGTTCCGGGGTCTGAACGCCGTGACAAACTTCGACATCAGCAAGTACGACGTGAAGCGCATCTGCGCCAGCACGCACCTCATGGGCGGCGACGCCGCGTGCAGGCGCTCCTCACCGACGCGCCCGCTCGACGGCCCGCCAGAGCTCGCCGTCGTCGGTGCGGACGGCGGCACCGACCGTTCCGACGCGCCGGGCGGCGACGTCCAGAGCGCGTCCGACAACTCGGAGAACTCCGAGGGCCACCGCGGCGCGCACCTGATGCACGGCCTCCAGTACGCGCCCGCAATGAAGTTCGAGGCCGGGGAGGGCAGCGGTGGAGGCAACTGGATGACGGCGGCGGCCGCGGCCGCGGCGCGGCCAGTTGGCGGAGTTACGACCGTACATCAGCTGCCAGTGTTCACGCTGTGGAATGACTGATTACGTGATTACTCCTAGCATTTATCTACGGCAAGTGCATACGTAGTACTCCGTACTTAGGTAGGGCCGTGTACGTTTGAGGTGCAGCACAAACCACTGCTAATCTTCAAGTTGGCATTCCGAGGGGGTACTCTGCTGGTCAATTTAGATGCATGTCGCATGGTTGCCATCTTTTTGAAGGAGGAGGTGGCGACAATTTTGCCGCAATGTGTAATGGTTTTTTATCCATGCATGTCAGTTCACTTGACAAATATTTGAAGTAGCTACTCGGATCAACGACGCTGGTCACCTAATCCTGCAATGCAAAGGGTTCCATTTGGTACAATTAGAACCCCGGGTACAGTATGGAGAACATTTTACTATGGTAGTACTAGTAGGATCAGATTTGCTCTTGGTTGCATCCGAAGCTAGTAATAAGGGTACATGCAGTTCAGTACTACAAAAGAGTAGCGCCCGGCTCGGGTGAGAGGCTGAGAGCTGTCGAGTGCAGCGTTGTTAAAACCACAAAACCGCAGCCGGCGTATGCGGTAAGCGTGAGAACATGCACGTTGCCGGGCGCGCCGTAGTGGGTGAACACATGGCAGGGCCGCAAGGGCGTGCCGACTGCCGAGCAAACCCGACGCGGGGAGCACGTACCGTTACCTGAAGCCATCAACGCGGCTGCGCGGGGCACCCAGCTCCGCGCCTCCGGCCGCCACCTCAACCCAGGAGCACGGTCCGCTAGAGGCCTCGCGCACAACGGTGGTGCGACGGACGAGGCAGCGGTCCGAAACGAAAACTTTGTTACAGTATCATCATCACAACGGCGACTCCCTCTGCTCTGTGCCGCGATGATCAGATGCCCCGCGAAACCCAACACACGAGTCGAGTCAGGACTCAAGGGATGCCAAAGCGAGAGGCCCCTGCACTGCGCAGCTGGTAGTCCTGGTAGTACTGCGCGGGAATCAACATGCGTGCCCAAAAGTGGCAGCACAGGGCACCACGTCCGATCAACAAAAACGGGTCGTGCCGTCACTGCAGCTGATGCCGCTGTCCTTGCTTGCTCGTACTCCCTCCGTCTTTCAAAGTGAGAAATTTGCTGCCATAATAAAAAACGTGCCGGTCCTTACTGAAAGTCCTGTCTGTAGTCTGCTGTGCTTTGACGCTACTAATCTTAGCTCATTTGTAGCTATATTTTTCTTTTTTTTATTTAGCATAGAGTGGATTAGAATGTGGCCTAGGCAAAACGAGTGGTCCACTTGAGTGGCTGTGAGGCCTAGTAAAAGGAAAACGTCATTTTGTGGACGTGTTTTGAAACCGCGTCACTTTAGTCGTGACTCGTGAGAGATGCCAAAAAGAAAGCCTTGTTACAATGTCAACTTTACCAGCACGAGATTCTCTCGGGGCCTCTTGAAAATACAGAATTGAATAAAGTATACATTGGTTAGAGATTTTTTGCTCTTCGACCTGCGTGAAGAGGCAAAATTTGAAAAAAAAAAAAAAAAGAAGAAAAAACTGCATGAGTTTGCCTATCGCGTGGCCGTGGCAGATCGGTGATTATGAGAAGAGTTCCGGCCGCTGGTGCCGTCGTGGGCTGGCCGAGAAAATTTCAGCTGTAGTAAGTCAGTAGCTAAATAGGGCTATATGGGCTTGCAGCACAGTTTAATCTGGGCCTGGCTTTTAAAGGAGCCCATTTTGGCAGTCTTTCCATCCGGCGGCTGGTCGCTGGACACCAAGGCGGAAAAAAGCCCGATAAATGAGGCCGCAAATGAGACAACGCGATAGCGAATGCGCATCCGAAGCGGTCACCAAAAAAAAAAATCGCATGTCCCGGAGACCCGGACCCCGTTCTCGTTACTCGTCTCCCTGCACTTGTTGCCCTTTTCAGCTGAAGAGTTTATTCCAGTGGTCGATTCACTGAAGAACGAACAGTAAAAGGGCCGGCCGGGGGTCGAGAAAAAGAGAAAGCGGCACGAAGAAATCCACCCAAATGGGTACCCAATCCAATGATCGATCGACCGCGCGCATTTTGACGCGAATGATGCTGCTCCGCTCTGGTTCTCTCGGATCTGCTGCGATCGGTTTCTTTTTCACTTGTTGGCCCCCCCGTACTACAGTCGCTCACATGACAGTCAGGGCACGAGCGAGACGACGAGCCAGCGGACAGAGCAGAGCAGCAACATGCCGCGATCATTGAAACGCAGAGGCGCACGCCTGTGTTTGTTTAAGCCAAGGACACCGCCAGCCTGATCAGAGTGCCCGCGCGCGGGTCGTCGGTACCGAGTCTGAATGCGAAGTTTATCATAGACTGCGAGTGACGTCTGGGTAAGGCGTGCGTGGTTCTATCATGGCCTATGGCGCGCGAGCAACTAACTGAACATGCCTGCGTGCGTGCGTGGATACCAAACCGAGAGCACGATCGAACAGATTTCTCCGGAGGCGCGGGTGATCTCGTCAGAACGCAGATAAAAACGGACCATTCATGCATGCCGCCGCCTGCGCAGAGCCGGCCGGCCAGAAAGCAAAAGAGCAAAGGCGCACGCGGCAGCGAAACGAAAGAAAGGAAGCGAGGAGCGAACGCCGAGGCACAGAACGAGAGACGATTGAAAGAAGCGAAAGCGTGGTGAGCCGGCGGTGAGCGTGCCATGCCTGTCGTCTTTTTTCTTTCCGTCTCCGTCCCTGCGCGCGATCTTTCCTTGCCTTCCCCACCCCACCCGATCGTCTCCTCCGATCCCCTCATGATGCGCCGTGGCCGCCTGCGCCTCCTCGTCTCGGGATCACCACCGCCACCCTCCCGTCACCATGGGGCTCACTGTACTCCCTGCGTCTGTTCCCACACCCGGATCGCTCTCTCTCCTTTACCCTGCGTGCTCGTCTTTTCGCTTTCTCCGATCTCGAAACCGTGCGGCTCTTGCTGGGGCTCATGGAAGAGTGGAAGGAATCCCCCTGGTTAGTTTCCTACTCCGTCGCGCATGCATGGGACCGCCGAGTCCTGGTCGGAATGGAAGGCGCCAGCACGCTCGTGGTGCAGAGGTGATCCGGTTCGGTGGGCGCGCGTCAGGACGAAATATGCAAAATATGGGCCGCTGTGACCTGTGAGCTCACTGACTCGTACTACTACTAAACTCCCTTTTGTTGCGAAATCCGCGTCCAGATCACATGCACGCCGCTCGTTAACCTCGGAGTCATGTGGCATGTGGGCTAGCTGACACGCTTTGCCATTCTCCATTTCACGTTACCCTGTTTACCTAAAGCGCATCCTGCCCACAATTTACAGCTAACTGAAACTGTCCTGTCTGAACGATCATGTTCGTTCCGGGACCATTGGTTGATTCGTCACTTAGATTAATCAAGACTTCTTTCCTGCACCGTGGCTTCAATTCTAAAAAATTAGGTTCGGATTATGCCACAAGCAAGGGGTTAGTTGGTAGATTAGCCGCACTGCCTTTTCACCATATGTAGTGTAGCCCGGCCCTATAGTTTGAAAATGATTACACTTTCGGTGCACGCAGAAACCTCTTGCAGACAAGAAGCATGTGCATCAGTGCATACAGGTGAATTATTTCATCTCATGTGAGTATGTGACGACCGTCAACCGTGGTAGAAATTCATGCCAAGGTATTGGC
The DNA here is from genome assembly GCA_001602295.1 of Zoysia matrella. Lineage (NCBI taxonomy): Eukaryota > Viridiplantae > Streptophyta > Magnoliopsida > Poales > Poaceae > Zoysia > Zoysia matrella. Next base: position 11,561 of record BCLG01005409.1, on the reverse strand, counting down.
TATTGCTTGGATCCTGAATCGGAATACTGTCATGCGTCTTCTCTTGATAACCATTGTTTGCAGCTGCAGTTTCAGAAAACAACAAGCAAGCGTGCAGTCGCCTATGTCGAATATCCTACGCAATAATTCACCGAATCATGGAAAAAGTGAGCAGGCATATCCACCGCTACCACTAGGCATCAGGCAAGCACCGCAATCACCATCACAGCGACGGATGAAGCTATGGTGATCTAGCCGCGGCCCCGCACGCCGAAACAACCTGTATTAGTATCAACCACTAGCTAGAGCGCACCAGCACTATCTCACTGCTCGCGCATCCTGTTGTGTAGGCTCGGCAAAAGAATGCGTGGAATTTCTGATCGTATCAGGAGACAAGACGCTGATGGACATTCAGAAGATCATTCTCGCTGTTGCAGTGCATAATGCGCAACAAAAGCACGCTTGCTTTTCTGGTGGAAATGATCCCGCGATCGTTGCCGCGGTTCCATAGCCCATGTTGTTGACATCAGCTCTTTAGTTGTGCACGCTTGCGTAGGTCTTGAACCACAGGTAAATAATTGTGCAAATTCCTCTTGTAACCGGTGCTGGTACTGGTAGTACCAAAGAAGTTCTACAAATTCTTAGTGGTAATTTTAATGTAAAAAGCTGCTCTAGAGCAACCACAATGGTTCATAAAACCAGTTCATAGGCAATAAATGATATTATATATCATACCTTTATATATTGTGAAAACAATTAATAAGACATTGATGACTAAAGTCACTCTTATACGTATGGACCGGCCATATAGCTTAAAAAATTATATCACTCTCTTCCGAAGCCTCTCTTCTCTCCTCCTGTCTCAAAGCCCCGTTGAGAAAAAAATACTTTTTTTTATTAGACATGAACATAACTTACTTCTTCACCGTTGCGAGTTTGTTCACAGATAATACCCTGCTCTAGGGTGCACTTATATTGAGTACTTAGTCCTTATACGCTGCTGTCGCCCTAACTACTGGACCAGTTGAAGGACCATCCTAAGCTAGCTTGGGTCTAAAAAGAGAGCTAGCCCTAACAAAAGCGTGGCCTTGGAGGGCATAGGCGTAGCATGATTACTGGACCAATCTGGGGACAGGGACACTTAATAACAAGTTAACATCTCCAAAGCCGCCATCTTTTCCCCTGACCCGTGCGTGCGCCGAGCTTTACTTCCTTTAACACTAGTTAATCGATCTACCTCCCCAGCAATGGCCAGCGTTAGATGCACGCAACACGACGGACACACGCTGCTCGCCTGCTCCGCTTTCGGTTCCAGCCACCACCTCACGAGACAGGATAGCCTGGCGAAAGAAACAAATCTGCGCGCGGCGCCCGTGCGGTGGAAGCTTGGCTGGCAGAGGGCACGGTGGGCACCGTGCGCGCGCAGTCACCACCACCATGCAGGCAGGCACCGAGAGAACCCCGTCTTGGCGATCTCGGCTGCGCCTCTGACGCGGCTGCCGCGGCCCTGGCCGACCGCGGGGAAAGCGAGCGAAGGAAAGGCTGCGGGGGCTGCCGGCGCACCGCGGCGGCGAACGATCCATCCCTTGGCAACGCCGCGGCACAACGTGACGTCCTAGCGCCCGCTGCCTGCCCTTTTTGCTTTGGCCGGACCCCTGACCCGGCCGACCAAGGTCACTGCGCTCTGGCGTCTGGACGGACACGATGCACTGTCCGATTTGGTTTGGTTCACGGTCACCACTGCCTGTTCTGTGTAAGCCGTTGCTGTCGCACAGTTTTGTTCTGGTGTCCATCCGCTAGCGGTTATGGTCGACAGCAGTTCAGGGTATGTTTGTATAGCTGAAATTTAATAAAAAAACAGCTTATGTTTTTAGCTGATAAAAAGTAACTGAAAAATAAACTATATTATTTAAATCTATTTTGAGAAGCTGTTAAATTAATAAATTGTAAAATAAATTTACTGTTTAACACAACTTCTATTTATTTTTATAAATAAACTGAACCAAACAGGCCCAAATATTCCCCGTTTGGAGTATGCTCGTGTTGTTGAGTGGGACAAGCCTGAAAGGTCCCATTGACACGTACGAAAAAGTAGCTTAGCTAGGTTTCCTTCCGTTTTTGCAACGCGACAATTTGCACGATAGAGTTTGTAGCGGGAGTTACGCGCATCAGTTATCACCAAATTGCTTCCCATTCATCAGAGCATCAGTTCAGCGTTCGTCTATTGTCTCTGGTTTGGAATTGCCTAGTAGTACGAAGTACAGTAGTCCTAGATAATTTTTTTGAACCTAAGCTCCTAAGATTACAGCTGTAAGTACAACACACACTACACTAACACATTGCACGTACGTTAAATCTACGAATTATTTTTGAGTTCTGTCGACGATATGAAGCGTGACAGTCCCTTTATATCTCATGGCGAATTATTTTTGAAAATAAATTCTAGTGAGAGCACGACCATGCGAGTCGCATGATTCGAACCCGGACGGTTTGCCCGCACACCCGCGGCGCTAACCAGTTTCGTCCTAGATAAATTCGGAGCAACACACAGGTTACAAGTAGGAGTAAAACAAAAAGAGCCAGGTGCAGCGTGAAAAGTTGTGCCTTTGGTCGGAATGAAGACGAAACAAGACGAGCGAGAGCATCCTGTAGCCATGGACACAGCGAACAAACAGTGACAGAATAGTGTACTGTATCACTGTCTCTGAACCCTGAACCCCAGGTTCGTGGTGAATAAGCAGTCGACAGGTCCCGGAGGAAACCTACACTGCCGGCGCACCCGGATCCAACACGCGGCCGCATCAAGCTTGATCCCCACACGCGCCTCTGCTGTAATCCGCACGCGCGCACGATCTCATCCGAAGAGCCCGATCGATCGGGCCAACGACCCAGCCTGTCCCGTCGAAGCGCACACCAGCTGCAGCTTGCGCCTCCATTACGCATGAAAGCATTGTGCCGTCCGGCGGAGGACCACTGCCCACTCGTGATGCCGTGAACGTCTTCTCGGCATCACCTCATGATCAGCAAAAGGCGAGAAGCGATCGGTGACCTACTAACCGATCGGGTTCTGTGGCCACCGGCCTCGCGTCCGTGTCCATCCATCAGTTGCCTGCTTGTCCCCGACGAATATGGCCGGTGTCTATCCGTCTATCCGCCCATCATTCGAATTGGGGCCCGTCAGGACGGGGGGAGGAGCAGGAGATGAACAGGATCGCTTTCGGGGCTCCCCCCATTTGTCACGTCAACCAACAGCAGCCGGTGCTTCTGCTGCGCGCGGGTCGGTATGTTTGCCGGGGAAGCGTGGACGTGAGCGAGCGAGGCGACGGGGTGGAAGGGACGTCTGTGCTCCAAAGGAAAGGGACGGCGGGAGGCAGGCGCGCCGTGCGATCAATTTCGTGGCGCCGTCGCTGTTGCCGTGGACGGCCCGGCGAATGGCTATCGTTGAACATTTGATACTACTAGTACTCGGTAAATGTAGACGGATCTAGTGGAGATTTTGTTACAGGAGCAGTTTTGTTGGAACTCTTTCCATGTTGATCTCAAAACGCATTATTGTTGTTTATCCAAATAGCCGGGAATGACCACGAAATGCGATGTTGTGTTGTGCGCATCCTGACAGAGTGAGTTGCTTTCGAGAGCGGCATGGGCAGAATACATGCGGGGTCTTACAATAATACGGGGTACGAGCATGACGGTGTCTTCGTGCCCGTAACCTCGCCGCCGGCCGTCACACTCAACCCTTCGTGAGCATGTCTCCGCCCGGCCGCCATCGATCACCACCAGCAGCAGTGATACCCAACCCCAACCAAATGCAGTGAACAATAGAATGATCGCAGAACGAAGAAGAAACAAAACGCAACACGGGAGAATAGGGAAAACATTCCTCCGACCACTATCAGCATCGGTCCCTTCCCTTTCCAGAGAGTGGCCGCCTCCCACGAGTTACTATAAGCTAGAGGACGGATGGTCCCGGGAGCTTGTAATAACAAGGCTGCTAGCGAAACCACAGGCTCTCCCTGTTAACGCGGATTTTGCACGGAGCCCGTGCGGGGCCGTCCCGCGCCGTCCATTGGACGGGCATTTTTTTTACGGCCGCCCGGCGACGTCCGTTTTTTTTAAGAGGGGGGGGGGGGGGGGGGGTCCTTTGTCAGCCGCAGCGGCCGCGGGCCCGCACAACGGGGCCAGTTTTTTTTTTATCCCCTCTCGCTGTTGCACCGGCTGGGCTTGACATGTCCGGCCAAGCCCTAATGCTCACATTAAAGATGAAGCAACCGGGTTAATTAAGGAAAGGGATCGTCGTCATGCTATGCAGTCATTGGCCACGGTGCCGCGTGTTGGGACTAGGGAGCATTAGATTCTGCCCCGGTTCCACGCACCGTAGCCGGGCGAGCACGGGGCCTCCTCTCGGCGCCATTGTTTTACGCTGCTCATACGCCGTGCTCGACGTCCCCTCTCCTCTCGCGACCGACCGTGTTGCCGCTCCGCTCTGTTCATTGACATGCTGCGTGGATGTGGCCAGGTAAACAGTGAAAAACCAATTATGCGGTCACGTGATCCTTGCCTCCCAGGGGAGATGGTGGGACGCGGGAGGATGGGGATCCCGGGCCTGATCATGCCGTTCAGCCGCCGCTCATCATCGTCCCGTGTCCACGAACGTAACAGCTCTGGGCTAGATGGCAACAGGGGAAACCGAGAGAGAACAATTATCCATCCGTTTCGGCGGGTTTATCGTGTAGCGATTCGATCCTATTCCAATTCGCATCGTAATTTTGTGAGTGGCTAGACTAGTGCGTACTATTACTAGCAGCTACGCGCCTACGGCTCGCCGGGCTGTCAAAGTTAAAACAAAAACAGTGGGGGCAAGGTTTTGTACTGTCGTGATCTAACCCGGCTCCGGACTGGAATTAACAGCCTTTCACGTACGAGTACGAGGAATTAACAGCCCCGTCTTGGTGCCCACACGTACACCTACGCGTAACAAAATACTCCAATTTGACATGGGGAAAAAAATGAAACGCGAGCAGCACTGATGCGGCTGCGAGGAGTACAGAGCACAGGAAACGGGCGAGCAGCACTGATCCGTTGGGTGAGACAGGTAAAGCTGTAAGCGGGGCAGGATGCGGCTGCCCGCCCCGCATGCCGCATGAACTGCAAGTTAATTGTGGGATTAAGCGGCTGCCCACTTTTAACCGCAAAATCATTCACGGCACTAGCGGCAGATCCGCAGCTAGCCGCAATGGGCAACACTCCAACATACAAGCTCACAGCTAGTCCTACTCAGTCAGGCAACATACAACTACAAGCTCGCATTTGTCGCACACGAAGCGCGGAAGCGGCATCAGATCGGCAGCACGAGGTGAAAGTTCCAAACACGCCATCAACAAGAACACCGTATCCTATCAGGTGTAGCCCAGAAATGGCTGCCCAAGACGCCGCCGGTAATGGCAGGGCCGCCTCGGACGGCGAAATCGGCAGCGACGCCGAGGCGCACTTCGTGTTCATCCCGCTGATGTTTCAGGGCCACCTGATCTCGGCGACCGACACCGCGCTGCTGCTGGCCTCGCGCGCCGCGGTCGCCAGCATCGTCGTCACGCCGTCCAACACCCCGCGCATCTGCCCGACCGTCCACTTCGCCCGGGAGTCCGGTCTGCCAATGCGGCTCGTGGAGCTCCCGCTCGACTGCGCCGCGGAGGGGCTGCCCGATGACACCGACGACGTCGAGAAGGTGCCGCTGCACCTCTGGCTCAACTACTTCCGCGCGCAGGAACGTCTTCATGAGCCGACGCATCCCGTCCTGACGACGCTGCAGGATCCATCGTCGCCATGGCTTGGAGTTGGAGGTCCGGCGGCTCGGGCGGCGCAGAGGACGGCGCGGACCGCCGGGCGACGCGAGCGGCTCTGGCGGCTAGGATTGTGGTGCCGCGGGATAGCCGTCTGGAGCAGCTTTAGTGTGGCAGGTTACTCGCGGCTATTAAGTAGGCTGCTGCGCGGGCCAAACCCAACGGCTTTGCGGACAGGGGGTACCTCTACCGGGGCCGGTGACGGCAACCGGTGTGGATAGGGGCCCATCTGCAAGGAGATCGCCATCACCCACCCGCACGCCCAAACCGAATTAGCCGGGCGCCACAGCACGCCCCGTTTCCATTCCACCTCCACCGTTGCCACGTCAGCTCCTCCCTCCTTCCTCCGCCGCTATATCTGCCCGCCGATCCCTTCCCCCCTCACCCTTCTTTCCTCCGCCTTGCATCAAAGTTTCACACTCTCTTCTGCAGCTGCAGCTCTCCACCTCTGTTTTCCTTTCCACCACCATTCACCTCGCAAAAGCGCAGCATCTCACGCTTTTGGTCCGTGCACCACCGCCTCTACAGAGAGAGCTTGCATTGACCGAGCAACTCTGTTCTTGAGCTCTGTTCGCGGCTGTTGCGTATTGTGCGCGCGCCAGAAGTGACTCTGTTCTTGAGCTCTGTTGGTAGTTGTTGGTGCGATATATGGACAGGTGGGGGACCAAGGGCGCGGCGCCGGAGCCGGGGAGGCCGAGGCGGTACGCCGACCAGCCGTCCTTCTCGTCCACGCTGCTCGACGCCATATACAAGTCCATGGACGAGGGGGACGGCGGCGCGGCGGAGGCGCCGACGGCCAAGACCAAGAAGCGGGAGGAAGCGCTGCATTACAGCAACCACTACTGCTACAAGGCGTCGCTGCCGGGGAGCTACCGCGCCAGCAGCAGGGCGCACGGGCCCACGTCGAGCTCCTCCGAGTGCTCCAGCTACGGAGGGTTCTCCTCCTCCGAGGCGGAGTCGTCGCAGCACCGCCGCCTGCGTCCCATCCGCACGAGCGTCGTCGCCGCCGCGGGAGGGGTGGCCGCGCCTGCCGCGCCGGAGAAGAATAAGGGCAGGAAGCCGGGCGCCGCAATCCGCGCGAAACTCCGGGACCTCCGCAAGCCGGCGTCCCCCGGCGCGCGCCTCGCGGGGTTCCTCAACTCCATCTTCGCCGGGAAGCGTGGCGGCCCGGCGACGCCGCCGTCGGCGTCGCGCGGGGACCAGTCCGCCGCGTGCTCGACGGCGTCCTCGTACTCGCGCTCGTGCCTCAGCAAGACGCCGTCCACGCGCGGCGGCCAGCCGTCCAAGCGGACCGTGCGGTTCCTGGACAGCGACGTCGACGCGACGCCGGCGTCAGCGGAGCGCCGCAGGGTGCAGGTTGGGGTGGTGCACCTGGAGCAGATGCTGCTCCGACGCATGGAGATGGAGAGCGACGACGAGGACGAGGACGAGAGCAGCGACGCCAGCTCCGACCTGTTCGAGCTTGAGAACTTGGTGACCATTGCACCTGCCGCCGCCGGGGGGTCCGCCGCGTACAGGGACGAGCTGCCGGTGTACGAGACCACCAGGGTCGTGCTGAACCGTGGCATTGGCCACGGACACGGGTTCGCTGCGCACGGGAGGAGTACCAGAGTCGTGTGATTAATTTCGGCAAGGACGGTAACTGTAAAATCGAGCTGGGGTAGTTTGGTGGCAAGTGCTTTTGCTATCTTTGCTGGTGTAGTAGTCCTAGTGATCTTTGGAATCTCTTTCTATTTCTGTAGTTTCTTTTCATTTTCCTTCTCGGTGCTTTGTGTTTAGCTCTAAAATTTAGTGACCCAAATTCATCAATGACACGGACACTTCGATCTGTTTCTCCAATCCCCACGCTCATTCTTCCTCAGTGCGATAGTCTTCACCCGATCGCCATATCTGAACCCACTCTGCAAGATCCAAAAGCGTAGGGGGAGTAATATTTTTAGTCCTCGCCACGTCTCGGCAGAGCAGTTCAAGTTCAACAAAACACTCATGGGGATAGGTCTTAGAAAGTGATTTCCCACTGGAAAAGCCATCGATTCGGATATCTGACGACGTTTCCATCTCATCCATGCCGAGCGCACTAGCTACCACACCAAAGGCAAAGCGTCCTAGGTAATCAGTACTCCTACCTCCGCGCTGCGTTTTCTCAGGCCAACCTGAGAGTGCGGCGATCAGAGCGCAGAGTGAAAAAGCCACGCAAATATATCAAAAAAAGTTTGGAGCCGTGCCAGTGATAGATCGTCGGGACCAGACTCGCCGGCGAGGGGGATTCGACGGGGGACGCGCACGCTCCGCCTGCTGCTGCTGCTGCTCCTTCGGCCGCGCGCGGCGGTGGGAAGAATCATTTTTCCAGGAGCCATGCATGCACGGTTGCCACAGGCAGCTTTGCGGAAGCGTCAGGTAGCTTCAACGTTTTTTGGTGCCGATCAGCTGGAGACTCCAGTTCTTGGCGTCGCCGATAATTGGTCGCCATTAGAGCTGCAGGACTGGTGGCTACCCTGATCAACGATGATGACTCGGATCAAGGCCTGGCAGCTTGCCACATTGGTTGCACACCGTAGTTTCGCCAAGCGAAACCAGGAAGCAAGGCCTGGATCCCGGTTATCTGTACGGCCTCCACGATCGAAACGCTAATTTTGGAGGCCCGTGACTTGCAGCGAAAGTAAACTCGATCATGTGTTCGTGTTGAACTGCGCCGTGACCTAGTGACCTCTCTGCCACGCAAGCACCAGCTAAGGTGACCCCATGGACGACAGCAAGGTCGACAAGTGAAACCAGGTAAAATAACGGTTTAAATAAAATAGTAGTAGTAGTAGTAGCAGCTCGGATATTAGTGAACGAAGTCCAGTTCTCCTAACATACATTACGGCGGTTCCGGGTCGGGTGTGAGACAGGACAGTCAATAGTTTCGGCTGAAGGGAAGATTTTGTTTGAACTTTGAAAGTAGCCATGTGGAACATAAGGTCAGATGGACAAGAACCTTTCACCACAAGTTTGATTATTCAGCCACCATGTCTGATGTCTATGTTCGACTTTGATGTTTTGTCTGGAATTGTTTCTTCACATCCTCCTCTCATGTCGAGTACCTCTGTATACATAATTACATATGGCAATTGTAAAACGTTTGTCCTCCTTTTGCGCATCTGTCGCTCGATTTACAGCTCAGTGTGTGTCCTGTTTATGCTCGAACGATTTAGTTATTTACCCTTCTTTATGTCTGTACCGTGCGTGGATCTGATATGCACGAGGAGAGTCCTAGTACCACTGTTACCACTACTTCATGTGCAGCCCACCGAATGCCTAGTACTTCAAATTTTTAAAACCGAAGTTAAATGGAAGCCAAAGAAAACTGTAAAAAACTGTTTGCTTTCAAGAAGATTGTTGTGATCCAGCCAGCTCAAATGCCATCAAACCTCAAGCGCCTATCCGGGGCGTCACAGCCAGTTAACCATGCATCACCGGTCAGATGAAATTATGAAAATAAATCTTACCCCTTGCTCTATCAGATTAATGAAACAGCTGAAAAGGAAACTGAGTGCTCCAGTATCATAGCACGGAGTACCATTTTCTCTCTCTCTCAAATTTCTTTACAGTTTGGGAGCGAGTTCCCAGTCAAAAAGATGAAAATGTTTCGAGCCTCGTGGTAGGATTAGCAGCCGTCGCATTGGAGAAATTTTTCTATGGTTGGTCTTGGTTCCAGCAATCGATTCCCATACTTTTGGAGCGTGGCTGTACTAGACTTATGGCCGCGGCAATAAAAAATGAAAATGCAGTAGTACGAGTACTCCTTTTCATGGAGAGGAATTACAGCACTGAATGACCTGTAAGTTCGACATGCTCCGGCATCCTTTGTTCGTCGAGACAAGGCTGTTTGGGTAACAGCTTGTTACTATCCTCTAAACAAAACGGATAACATAGCTTCTCAATTCTCATGTGTGCAGGAGGACGGACGGATACGACACTATAGAAGTAGTGTACTTGCAGCCACTTGATGGATCAGCTCATGCAAAATCATTTCAGACGCTTCTATGAAATGACTCCATGTACAATGGACCACATAAAAATCCAAACTAAAACCAACCTGAGCACGCAAAGCTGTCGATCGATGCAACTCGATTCAAGATTAGCAGCAACTAGGGTCTGAGATTGCACAGAGACACATCGATTGATAGCTACCGCAAAGTTGATTAGGACTTAAACCGTGAGCCAACTGGTGGGCTAAATCGTGCTACTATGACGGGCCTGACGGCGATGGAGTAAGGACCACAGCACCATAAGAGGAGGGCGAAAGATAAGCTCTTCCAGCTCACTGTCTGTACTGTGGACACATTCTCTATAATCGCCTAGAAAATGTGGTAGAGGCCGTGTAGGGATCTGGCTAGTGTTCCCCAAAATGGCTTGTCCAGTACAACTGCCATCCTAGCTTAGCTATATTCAGGCTATAAATATAGAGCGACAAAGATCTTCAGGGCTGGTGAGGAAAAAATGCATGTTGGGGACCCCTACACTGAAAAAGCAGAGGTGGAAATAGTATTTACCCTCACCAAAGAATTACTCGTTCCAAACAGGATTCTTAGACGAAACATACGCCAAATATTATGCAACTTTATCCCCAAATTTAGCCTTTAGTGGCAAAAATAGTGGCCTAGCCTCGTGAAACAGAAGCTATCAATAAGTTATTAGTAAGTGACAAAAGTTTAGCCACTTGTTGGATAAGAAAGGTTTTTAGGACGAGCACATAAAAGTTTAGCCACTTCCTGGAAGGGTTGAAAACACTGCGAGCTAGGGGAGGGCAGACGTCTATACATGGAGCGGAAAACAGAAGCGTCAAAATGACCATCGCAAAGAAAAAGAACGATCGAAGCTAGGGTCCCCAACCGACGATCAAAAGAAGAGCAGTTACCACGAGGCACCAATCCCGACGCGCGCATGCATGGGCCGGTGTAACGATTGGCGGATCACGCCGCTTTACCACCGATCCGGCCCCGCGGGTAAGCCGCAGGACGGCTTGAACGAGAAGCCCCCGCTGCCGCTGGATGGCGAAGCTTTCGCTTAGACCAAGAGAGAACCTCTGTTCTCTGCCGCGCCAAAGCCGGTCGGGCTCGTGCTGGTGGTGGGATCGGTTGAAGATCAGCCAAAGCCCGGTCGACCGATCGCACGCACCGGATACGATCGGTTCCCCACGCCGTCGCTCGCTGCTCAGGTCAGGTCCGGTCGCGGAGGCGCGCCAGCTTTAGCGATCTTGGAGGCGGCGACCGCGACCGCCTCGCGTCCGCCGCACATGAGCCGAGAAAGAGAAAGCGATCTTGTTTGTACAGTTGCTAACAAAGCGCCATGGCGGGCAGGCTGCTCCTCGTGGTAGCTGGCGCAGCTGGGTGAAGCCTGCGGACCCCGACAGGCGCCAGACGAAGGCCCAACGCAATAAAAGAAGCAGGTGAGCGAGCCTGGCCCATCACCCATGCGACGCGATGAGGCCACTGCTGCAGTGCTGCTGCTGCTGCTTGCTCTCTGTGCTCTAGGAGGAGCATACAGCTCCGTACTCTGACTCAACAGAATCACAGATGATGCAGCAATTGGCAGCCTCGTCTCAGCGCGATCGTTTTCCAGATGGTGTGTTGCTGATACTGCATGAAAGGTTGGACAATCTGATGAAATCAACTTCTTCAGGAAGACATTTTGATGAAACTGATGAAATCAACATGGCCACGCTTCTTTTTTTTGGGGGGGGGGGGGGGGGGGGGGGGG
>BCLG01005408.1:7062-26394 GCA_001602295.1 Zoysia matrella | reverse complement strand
CAGAGAGGAGCGAGGAGTGTAGGTTTTTCATAATGCTACCCTCTCCGTAGGTGATGTTATTTTATAAAGGAACTTGCTCCAAAATTGCTCATTCCAATTGTGCCATATTCTCTCTTATTGTGGTAAATTATTTGTAACTGTTGATAGGATGATCATGTTTGTAAAAAAAAATAATGAAATTCTCGATAGAATGATAATTTGATAACTCATATTGTTTTAAAATTTACACAAATATGATACACAGTCACACACTTGAAGCTACATTTTAAGTCCTATGGTAGTATCATTTAGTATTTATTTAATTAAATATATTACTAATTATTGTTAGTTAAAATGTTATCATTGGAAGTCAATTTTTCTAATTTTCAATTATTTATGAGGGAATGTTTATAATTCATAATGTGTTGTAACGAAATGACATTCCAAATTTTAAAAAGTCGATAAAAATGTGTATGCAAACTCAACTCCCAATTTTTCACATTGTTAACGAAAAATATTTCCACGCTGTAAAATTAGAAAGTCCTATGTTAATGACATGCATTAATAAGTCGTGATAGTGGTCTTCGTTTTTTTTCCAAAACAATACCCCTATATTCGTGCTAAAATAAGAGGAAGAGAGTTGTATGAAAAAACTTTTTCTGTCCGATTAAGTAGGGCATGCATGGTGTTTCTCTGAGACAGTTCCCGATAAAACACCACCGCTCATGTCTCGTGCCCCGCCGGCCAGGATGCCCAGAGATTTGCGCCCAGGCGTGATGAGGCTCTTCGGCGTCACCATCACGCCGCCGCTAGAGGTAGATCCCTCCGATCGAGACCCAAGCCCAAAACCGCCGTTGGCGGCGAGGGAGGACGTGATGCGCAAGTGTAAGAGCATGGGCAACCTCGCCGCCGCTGCCGCCCCTGTGGATGGCAGCGGCACCGGTGATGGGTATCATTCTGATGACGGCTTGATGCAGTCGTCCAACAAGCGGCGGAGGGCGCAGGGAAGGAAGAAATGTGCCGCCTTTTGCTCTTTCTTTTTGCATGATAATATCTCTGTCTGAATGTTTTGAAATACGCAAAGATCTGGTGATGATAGTCCCATTTTGGTTGTGGGAATGCATTGTCTGGTCGCAGCATGTTTGGATGTATAAAGATATCTCATTCTCCTGCTTTTTTAATGCTGAAATGGTATTTGTCTGTATCCATGCATTAAAGCTGATTGTTGGCAAGATGATTACTCGGCAGAAATGATCCATCGAGCTTTAGATTTGTAATTGTCTGGCTGGTTTGCTCATTTCAAGTTTATTTGTTGCAAGGGTTATACGCGTGTATGTGAAATCTATTTCATTTCTCTTGGCGTGTCGATTCATAAATGTGTAAAGCTATTTTCTTTTGTATTGAGATTGCGAATGTAGTTTGCATTCACTCTCCATATTGCAGTTCTCCAAGCGACTATTCATGGATATTTCTTCCACAAGATATGACCTAGTGAATTTATTTGTTCATGATAGGATTTGGGTTGACAGTGCCAGATGTATGATTGGTGCATAATGAACTGATTAAAAAACCTCCATTTGAAATTTGTTCCTGTAGTGATACGCAGATTGATTTATTACAGTAAGGATTTTGCCCTTTTGTCAATCATGAACTTGCAATGGAAGTCAAATAAGATAATACCCAACCCTGTGTTTCATTTGCATTATGGCACATTGCTAAGTCAATTACTGCTTGTTTATGTCTATTCACTTATCATAGGCATAAGAAAGTGAAAGTTTCAATGAACTTTTTGTCTTTTATTGGGTTAGTGATGATTTGTGATGCTGAATGGTGCTATTTTTCGTTGCCTAGTTGTCTTATATATCAACCTGGCATGATCATTCTACTAGCTGATTAAATATTTTTTGTATTACATGATGCATGCAGGTCTGTTTGATCATGTCCTTTCTCATAGCGACTCCCCATTCAGTAGGAAACCTTTTAGGAGCCCATTCAAATAGTTCTAGATGTTTTAATTGTTAGAGTGTTCTGAGGAGACAAGGGCACATTTTTTTGTTGAATGATTTACGGCACATTCTTGGAAGTCAGCAAAGCATAATCTATAAATCAGTCATGTACCATACCGATCTTTTAATGTTCTTCAGCACATCACTTCCTGCCATCCCATTATATATTTGGTTCGTTGCATATTATCCTCTTATTAGACCATAGTGTTTTCCCAACTTCTGTTGAGCTATTTGTTCTCTTAGCCAACTGAGAATTAATTTTCACTATATTAATCTAAAAAAAGAGATACTGGTGTATTTATCTAGTTCATAACTGCACTTTGTAATTGCTAAGCATGGCATTTTTTTTTTTGTATGTAGCTATTGAGTTTACAATTCAACTGTTACTTTACAGCTGTTCCTTGGACTAAAGAAGAGCACCGGGCATTTCTTGCGGGTCTTGAAAAGTTAGGGAAGGGAGACTGGAGGGGTATAGCAAAAAAAATTGTCACTACCAGAACACCAACTCAAGTAGCAAGTCATGCTCAAAAATACTTTCTCCGTCAAACTAATCCAAACAAGAAGAAGCGCAGATCTAGCCTTTTTGATATGATGACAGGCGATGCGGTACTTTCTGCCAACCAATGGAATTATGCATTGAAACATTTTTTTTCTAACAAATACTGCACAAACTTGTAACTGCATTACCGGTGTCAAATTGCCATGTACTACCATCCTCAGAATTGCATGATGTTGTAGCTATGACTAAACAATTACAGAATAGCAAATTGGTATGATCATGATTTCCTTATGGTTTGACTTTGATTCTATAGTTTCAATGTTGAACTTGAAACAAACTCATTTTCAGGAAGGATTTCATCTTCAAACAGTACAACTAATGTTGGATCCCAAATTGGAAGGGATCTGCCTCCCATTCCACCCTTTAAGCCAACAAGTAAAGATTCAAGTTTCAGCAAATTGAACCTCATGGTAATGTTACCATCTAACACTTTTCACATGTTTAACTAAAAATGGATGTAGTTTTAAGTTGACATATTTTTTTGAAGTAAATACAATAGAGAAAACCCCTATTGTGCTATATTATATATAAATAATGTGTAAACACACCAAAAGGAAAGACAGGAGCTAAAACTATACAAAGGAGCACAACATAAAAGCCACTAAAGCTCATCTAACGAAGACTGAAAAGAGGATCTAGAGGAGGCACTAAATCTGTATTATATACCTGATACCTTACAGTCTGTCATGTGATGAGTTGTATTTTGAGTTTGGATATTTCTCATAGCTTATTTTATTTTATTTTGGTAGGTTTAGCCAATTATTTGCTGTAGTACGAGCTACTTTGTTTTTAACTTCTTACATATTGTGCCTATGTAACTTGTGCATAATTGGCAGACCATAGTATCACAGCCTTCATTTGTAGCTAGCTTGAAGAACCTAGGTTATGTAACTCAATTGGCTTTAGATGTGGTAAAAGGTATCCTATTATAGTATAAACTATGCCATTAAATTTTACCTGTATACATACGAACAAAGAAAGCATTACTACTTAGTGAAATTTGAACTCTCTATTTTTTATTTGAAGACATGCAAAATGTAGAATACCCTAATCGCTCCCTTATACTTTTTTTTTCTAGAATATATTGTGATGATTTTGGATGACCGCTTGTCGGAGAGTGTTGGAATATTGAATAGGTGGGCTGCATCAGCTACCCCTTGTAGGATGCAGACCTTTTTGTACTGTAGCTTATTAGGCTTGTGCAATCCTAGGACATTTTGAAATTGGTAGTTATAATAAATAATTCAAAGAACTTAGCTTCTCTCTGCTAAGTGCCTAATGCATATAAAAAGGTGCAGATCTGTTGCATATTTTGTGTTCCAGACTTCAAATTTAGTGAGCCACTTAAATTCTTTTTTTTAAAAAACATTTCAATTCATAACGACCAACTAATTTTCATGCTTCCATCCTTTGTCAGGAGCGATGGAGAATTCCGTTTCCATTCAGACCAATTCCAAGGGGCCTTGAAGGGACTTCATCAATTCCTGCTACTGCCAATATAACTACTATGGCGTCCGAAACTAACATGGCTGAATGTGCTACCACATTCTTGAGCCCAAAAATTGATCCTTCATCACCATCTCCCCCGAAGGCAGATTATCCAGAAGAGAAAAAGGATTTGGAACTGACTGTTGGCCCACCCTCTCAACAAAATATGACCAATATCTCATCCAAAAATGCAGTAGGCGTGATTCAAGTCACTTGAACTGATAATTTTTTGAAGTTACTATATTGTCTGATAGTTGACTAAATAAACAGTAGCATTCAATTAGCAATACATGAATAAAAGCATGAAGTGAAGACCATCATGTTCTGTAACTTTGCACGGGTCTATCATACCATACCTGCCGCCTTCCTGTAGTTTTACTGTTACTAATTTAGTTCTGTTCGCTCACTGGAGATATTTACTACTCTCTTCGTCTTATTTATAAACTCGTTTTAAAACTGGACAAAAAAAAATTAAAAAGAGTGAAAAAGATGGGAAGTGGTGAAAACGAAAAGGAGAGAGATAGAGATAGAGAAGTATTAGAAGAAGAGAGTGTATTAGAAAGTGAAAATGACTTATAATTTGAAAAAAGTTTTTGAGTTTATAATGACTTATAATTTGAGACGGAGAGAGTAATTATTTTTGATGTGTTTATATGCTGGTTGGAATCTGAGTGCAGTTCATGTGCTTGCATGTTTGTCTGCATAAGTCGAGCCAGAGCTATCAAATCATCAATTGAGGTAAGTGTTTGAAAAGAAAAGGATGTGAGTCAGAATATATTTCCTGACAATTGCATAGCCCGTTCCTACTTTACAGCTTCCTGCGATGGCTGTTCTAACTGAGCGTCTGAAAGTGCTGGCTTAGGGCCCTATTTCTTTCCCCGTTAGATTGTATGATCTAGATTATAATCTTAAATTTTTATAATATGGATTATAATCTAGATATTATAATTCAGATTATAATTTTGTTTAGCAACTCAGCTTATTTTCAACTTGGCAGGGATAATGGGTTTTTGAAGACTATAATTTCAAATAAGCATATAATGACCAACTTATTGAATTATAATAATCAAACTTGAGATTAAAATAATCTAATAAATAAGTTGTTCTGTTTGTTTATCTTTATAGATTATAATATCTAAAGTATATAATTTAGTAGATTATAATCTCAAATAAACAGAGCTTTAAGCTTCTTTTTGTGAAAGAGGTTTATTTGAGAGAAGAAATAATATCCGCTGGCTGTTGCAAAAGCGAGAACTATGAACAAGGGCAACACTTGTACGAAATTAGAAAGACGGAAAACACTCGGCCAAATGCTGTGCTATCAGGACTAGAAATCGACTGTCTCGTATCGGATTACAGTTCGCATCCATTTGTATAACGTTGATTCTAGCTGAATTCTTGAACATTTCTTTTGTAAGCTCTGCAGCATATGAAATTTTCACAATTTTTTTTAGAAGTATACGTGCACCAATTATTCTGGGCCATCGATCTGTTCATTATTATTCAGTTTCAAATCTCACACAGTTTGTAGCAGTCGCATCACTCGATTTTCCACAATGGACTGCTCACCCATACCAAAACAAGCAAACACAAAAATCAATAAATAATCCAAACGACAAGTGAGATCAGTGAGCGTCACTGACACTACAACCCTCCTACAGCCTTGTTAGACCGAAGGCCATCAAACCTGCTGTCGGTTCTCGATTGAGACCTCAAAAAAAATAGAATAAAATCCAGATGAAGTGATGAAGAGTAGTATACTGGAGTCCTACGTAACAGTAAGCTGTCGGCTTGCAATGGCCACTACTGGATTTCAAAACCTAACAAACTCTGACGTTGGAAGGAGGAGAGAGAAACCTTAAAAAATGCGCAGACTTTCCATGGAAGCGATCGCGTGCTACTGCTAGCTCGACGAATCTCCGGCGCGCGGCCGTCGGTGCACAGCAACATGCGATGGGTCGTAGCCATCAGACGCGCGCGACGCTTCAGCTAATTCGTTGCTTTGCTGAGTAAAGTCTAACTCGCACCTAATGATCCACACACAGCACGATGTGTAAAGCGTTTTCACCGACGATAATTTGTTATATTTATTATTTATCGATCGACTCATGCTGTCATGCATGCACGATCGATGCATGCTGGGGGGGTTGGGGGTGAAAGCTATGGGGTTAATTGAAGTTAGTTTTCGTCGGTGTGCAGACAGTCAATTGCTCACTTGATCTGCAGAAAGCTGGCGTGTGGAGAGAGCTTTGGAACGGGTTCGTGATGATCATTCTGATGAACTGCGTCAAATATGAAGCTATCCATTTTTAAGACTAGTGTGGTATATATCTTAGGACAATCTAATTGGCTGATAAGTTCTCTATTCATATAAGATTTTATATACCAAAAAAATTGTATATGGGCACAGATTGCATCAATTTGAAGTGTTTGTGGGAGCAGTAAGCTGAGCCAAAATTATGTTTAAGGGGGTAAAAAAAAAGTGAATTACTGACGGGAGTAAAATAGACTTCCTCCTCCTATAAATTAATAAGTCATTTAAGCTCTGGCCTCTGGGGCCTAAGAGTCGAAATTGCTATGGGTGGTGTCACCCCTCTTAAGGATTGGTGCCTCGAAGCAGGCTGCAAACAAAGCACCGCTGCATGCCTTTCTTTAGCGTCGTTCTCTGTCTTGGACGAACGTTGCTGTCAACATGGGCCTAACTATGCCCTGTTCATTTCGGGAAGAAGCTGTCTGCAAACTAATTATTAAATTGTTGCTTATTCGATTCAAAGTCTAGCAAGGGATTGCACTGAAGATTGTTGCTCTGCTGCCCAACGTAGCACCAAACAACATTCGTTTGGAGCTAGAAGAAATGTGTGCTGCAAGTGTTCATTACAGAATGTGGTCATACTACAGGGTACATGTAACTCTCTCTCTCTCTCTCTCTAGGATGTGACAGACAGGGAGCATTCCTGGTTGGCCATGATGCAGCAAGTCTGCCCACTTGATCTCAACGATTTGACAAATAAATGTCACACACATGCATGCTTGGACTCAAAGGAACTAACAGTACGATGCATGCATACATGCGCATGTCGTTGTACTTGTACCGGCATATATATAATTGATCGATCGGTCGAGCTCGTGTAGCACTCGGTACTGCCCGGTTTTGGGGGGTCCTCAATAATGGCGTCGATCGAGATCAGTGTCGAATAGCACGTACGTACTCTTGATTAGCATCTAAGCAAGAGTTTATCGACACTAAGCAAACTCTTGACAGTGCTATAATTAACATATGTTGAAAGAGTGTGATCAGTGTACTATATATGTTGCTATTCTGTTAAGTCATCATTTTGTATTGGCACATATATCTACATCGATCTAGCTACTGGCCACTTAACAAATCGATAGTGAAATACATAGCTGGGTTTGTGATGCTTCTATCTGTTCACATATGGACATGCTGAATGCACATCAAACTAGTTAACCATAGAACAAAACATACACAAGAATCCAAAGGAGAAAAGCGCACAGGGTGATCCCCTTTTCTTTCAGTTTTTCCTGATCTCATCTCTGTTTATTTTAAATTCACTTAGATTACATCAATCAAATTACACACTCCAGCAAGCTGATGCAACAACGACATGCAACCACGCACGCACTGCATGCAGTAATTCCCTCTTTACAAACACCCCAGAAAAATACATTTACACACACACTTTTCAGTCTTCAGTTCAAACCAAGGAAATGAAAAAGGTTAAATCCAGATCAAAAAATGGAAGAAAATCCAACACAATAAATTATGCGCCTTTTGAAAACCTCATTATTTCTTGTACAGACAGATTAGGTTGAATGTGAGAGCTAGAGAAGGATCAGAGGTATAGATCAGAGAGAGAGAGGGAGATGCATGGTCACCGGTTTATGCATCATGCATGGTCATTTGGTCCCATGAAAAGAAGGGAGTGAGCACCGGTTTGCATGACTTCCAGGTTGGACGGGGTTAGCTCCTGGTCATCATCCCACATCAGCAGGTGCTGTGCTGACTCGTCGTCCCACTGATCGTGCCCTAGCTGCTGCTGCTGCTCCTGCTGCTCATAGCCGCAGCAGCCACCGTTCGACGACATGCCGGGCCCTGCTTGGCCATTGTTACCGTCGTGATCATGTCCTCTTTCGTGATCACCTAAGCTGCTGCAGCCCAGGGCGGACATGTTCATGCTCATGCCGTCCACCAGCGGAGGCAGCTGGTAGCTCGGCACGTCCACGGCCGCCGTCGTGAAGGTGAGGAAGGGGTGCTGGAGCTGGGCCGCCGTTGGCGGCGACAGCGACGACGGCGGGCTGACGCTGGTGTCGAACATGAAGAAGGGACAGTGTTGCGGAGGCAATGGCGCCGTCGGCGGTGAGTCCTGGCCTGCTACCGCCAGCTTCGTCGACGACGGCAGGGCCAGGCTCTGGTTGATGATCATGGCGTCGAGCTGGTTGTCCGCCACGCTGAACGGCAGCGTCTGCAGGTGGCCGTGTGCCGCGTCCGACGCCGCCGTGACCGTGCTGCACGGGGGGCTCACCGACGACGAGCTCGTTGTGCTCGCCGGCTTGCGGATCTTCTTCTTGATCCATGAGTTCCAGTAGTTCTTGATCTCGTTGTCAGTCCGGCCGGGGAGATGGCTGGCGATGTGGGCCCACCTGCAGGTCGAAGTGACATCCGACAAGACAAGGCTCATCTGGTCATGTTCGCATCCAACTTGCTAGGGTGTCACGTTACTTTCTGCTTAAGGCTTCATTTTCATGTGGGAGTTGAATATATGTCTTTTATACTGCTTGATTTGTTATAGTCGTGTTCAAGTTTAACTAGTCGAAAACGACTTCTAAAATGGCACCATCCGTGGTGCGTGATGCCAGGATGACGCATGCACAGCTCATTAGTTACAAATTAATTGGAAAACCTTGAATCCTGTCCTATGAGACTTCAAATCGCCATCAATTTAAAATTAAATTTTCAAGATCACGTTTGGCTCGTATGATTGTGATTGTACAAGCACAAAGTCGTTGCTAAGTCAGCATCCCAAGGAACGAAAATGAAGCCATGAGAAAACTCTAGAGATCGAGAGCATGAAGCGTCAACAGTAGCGGCAACTCAACTCGGAATGAATCCAACAAGCGCTAATCCATGGCCTCGCGAAGAAACGCAACAATGTGGGGGTGGCCGGGGAAGAAGAGATTGCATAAGCTCTTTCTAATGCTTCACTGCATCCTTGCTATGTACTAACTTGTTTGAGAAAACTAAGAAGCACAAACAAAGGTTTGCAAGCTTACCTGTTGCCAACAATGGCGTGGAGGCTGATGATCAGCTTCTCCTCCTCGGCCGAGAACCGGCCTCGCCTGATGTCTGGTCTGAGGTAGTTGATCCACCGCAACCGGCAGCTCTTCCCGCATCGTTGAAGGCCTGCAGGACACAGTCGATCACATTGCATGGATTTAATCATCAATAGAATCACCCAGCAAATGTTCATCCATGGAAGTATATATCCAAATTGATCGATGATCTTCAACCAAATCAATCATGGAGAGTAAGTGAGTGAGTGAGGCAGGCGAGTTGATTGTTACCGGCTTTTTCGGGAACCTCGCTCCAGCACCCGTAGCCATGGGTGGAGATGTATCTGATGAGCTTCTCATCCTCCTCGGGAGACCAGAGCCCCCTCTTCACCTTCTGCTGGTTGCAGCAGGAGTGATGCCCCATGCATGCACAAGGCGCCAGATCACACTCTGAACACACACTTCTGATTGTTAACTTAACTTGCTATAGCTCCAGCTAGCTTAACACAACTTGTGTGTTCTAGCAACTATATCAAGCAAGCAAGCAACAATATGACAACACTGAACACACAACATAGGCGCAAATGGTTGGTGTTGGTGTTTAGGCCTTTTAATACAAGGTGCCACTCTCTCTGCTTGGCTCGGCCACTGCCTCTTCTTCTACCACTGGATTGCGCCTCTCTCACTCCTCGTTGTTACTATTAATTAAATAAAATCTAAACCCTTGATTAGTTTTCTTTGCATCTCAAGGGATCCTCCTGATTAAGCGAGCAAGCACGCAGAGCCCGGCCTCACCATGACACTTCCTTTCTCTGGTGCGGGCCCTACCCTTGTTCCACTTGAATCGGTGCTTTCTATCTAACTGTAAAGCGACATGGCATCAAACATACAGCCAAGGAAAAGTGTAGTATCATGGTCGCTTTGCTAGATACCACTATGCATAACAACCTTCATTCATTTCTTGACTAGTATAATACATGGCATCAGTATGCATGAAGCATGACAGCCCTATAACTAACTCTGGAGAATCAAACTAAGTTAATGATTGGTACTGTTGTGTCTGTGTATTATACGTATGTATTGTGCGTCCTGTGCAGTATATATACATATACATATAGCCTGGAAGGGTGATGTTGTTGTCAAGCTAATGGAGGAAACGGAAATGTGCGTTTGGGTGCTCCTGTTGGTAGTTAGCAAGCAGATGTGGAGTTTGGTACGTAGTCGACGCGAGATTATGCGTGATCTTGATGTCAACCTACTTTTCTTGACGCATGTTGAATTAATGAATACTAAGATACCGTGAACTTTTTGATGAGGCTATTATATATGCACTTTATCCCAGTAACAGTATTCTGAATTAAGCTGTGCAGCTGCAAAAGGAATTGCGCGCTAGTAGTGCTTCCCTGCATGCAGTTTTTACAGTGGGGGAAATATCAGTGACGTCTGAGAAAATATTCTTGTGGAACTAAAGTTTCATTCAATTTTTAAGAATGACAAGCAATGAAAAAAAGGGTATGTTCTGAACTGTTGTTGGCATTGATCAAATGCACAGTATTGCTAAACAAATACTCCATCTGGTTAAAAAAAAAAGTTGTTTAAGACAATGTTTTAATCAAACATTAAAAACATAAACTACAAATAACTTTTAATATATTAAGTTTAGAATTATGAAAATCATATGATTATATTTGTCTTACAAAATAATTTTATAAAAATATAAATATGTTATTTTTTAATAAATATTTTTATAAAAAATAAAAATAAAAATTATGCTTTAGAGACTGTGTCATTATTTAAAATGACCTCTCCTTTATGAATCGGAGGGAGTACATATAAGTTCATCATCAAAATTCAAAAAGGCGTCAGCAGACGAGGATGTTCTGGCTGGGCAGTGGGCACACACACACGCACAGCAATGCATGGCCCCCGACGCAGGCCCAGCGGTAGCTGCGCAGGAAAAACAACACGTGGACGATGGGCACTGCAGAGAGCTTGCAGCGAAATCTCGTAATCAAACGCGATTAATCAGAGCGTGGTGAAGTGTGACAGCGACGCCAATGAACTGTAGCACTGTACTAGAACTACTCCCTCTCTTTCGAAATAAATGTCCTTTTAGATTTTTAAACTTCCCTCTTTACCATTCTTTTTATTTAAAAAAGTTTTTCAAAAAATATTTATTTTATTATGAACTAATTCATTATTAAAAGTGATTTAAACTTGACTTGTTTATTTTTTATTTTTATTTTTTTTAATAAAACAAATAATCAAATGTTGATTTTAAAAAAATCAAAAAAGGACCCTGTATGGACGAAGGAAGTACGCAGGAGCCGTCCTCTTCACACAACTGCTACTAGCTCGATCGGCAACCGTAAGCATCGCACTGACTGACTGACTGACCTTCTGAATGAACCCTGATCAAGTCGTAGCTAGACAAATGCGAGATTCTCTGATCTGACGAGACGACCTCGGTGAATGTCCCGGCCGGAGATCCGTCCCGTACTGTTTCTGCTCGATCTGAATTGATTCCGGATCAGTCATAGGTATTGCGCAACATTTCAGATTTGTTTCAGAGTTCAGAGCAGTTCGTGCATCATGAGTAATCCTGTGGTTAGCTGGATAATGGAACTGTAGCTAATTAATATCAGAACAAAACCTTGATAGCAAGAGTACATGATCCAATAATGAAGAACTATTCGATTGTACTTACAATGCAATAGTTCTAGTTTTCAGACATTCTTCTGTAGGTGCTGATGTAATGAGAGCCTGATACATGATCTGCACAATACCTATGAATAAGATAATAACAGGAGAGAAAAAAACAACAGAACGAAGCGCCAATTTGTGTGGCAAGGCTTGAGCCGGAATTTGGTGGAAACAGCTCTGTTCAAATCAGAAACGAATCCTCGAACTAACCAAAAGAAAGGAAAAAAACTGCACCCGATTCTAAGCAACGACTGTGAACTCTTGTCCAATCTCTGTCTGATAAGAAGCTCAAGACGTCTGCTAATTGCCACTGTTCAAAGCAAAACAGCAACACTTTACGAATGCCCGAATAACCTTGTTGAATGCACACGCCCACTATAACTTTTTAAAAATGTAAGTATATCACAAACCTGGCATGTGTATTCAGAGTTCAGATCAGTATATATCCAAGTGCAAAAGAAGCTAAATTCAGACACAGCATTCACAAACACGGCATGAAAACCTTGATCTTGACAGGGTATAATTATCACCCAACCTCCGCAGGGGACCGGACCCGGAGAGAAGCAACCTCCTGGTCCCCTTTCCCCGCGCTTTCCCGGCCCTCGATCATGTACCTCCGACGACGCCGCCGCCGTCGCTCTGACGACGCCGCCGTCGCCGTCCGTCCGCGACCTATCACAAAGATCGCGCGGTTGCTTGACGGACACTGTGCATGTTAGTTCAGCAGTGACGCGGATCGATGGGAGCCATCGTACGGACGCCGCATAATTTCCGAACTTTCCGGCTCCTTGTCTGAATACAATCACTGGACGGTATCACTGTGCTTGATCAGAATTCCTGCTTGCTGCATGCTGGTGAACGTAGGTTGATGTAGATATCCCTAGAGTTATCAAGAACATCCTGGTGACAGAGAGTACTCGGGCAATTAATTGGAGTGAAGAAAAAATGTGGGGCTGATACATCGTCATACCGATACACGTGCATCTATAGGTAACTACTAACTGAATGACAAGTACAGGAGCCGTCCATGTTCTTGACTTCTTTGTACCCATGGTGCTGGTGTGTCTCTGAATCCATGTGTGTTTGTACTACTGTCTCGTTGAAAGGTATAGCTGATATATACGGTTCTGTTTTCCCTATAATGACAAAGAGAAATGTTTCAAGATTTATATTTACTTGATTATTCTTGGATTGATCAATTAGCTATTGTTTTATGATTAAATAGGATCGAGTTTACTGTAACTTCTTGTGGTTGGCTTCTTGCTACGTGGCACCACTGAATTAGCGTAATGTGCAGAGATGTTCTTTTCTCACGGACCGAAACATAAATGTTGTTTTCGTGATCGTTATTTAAGAAAACAATTTGGTAACTGCAGTCTCCTAAGGCTGGTGAAGCGTCAGGGAAAGAATCATGTTAAGTTTTACTAGATTGTTCCCTAACAAAGAACGAATCGGATAGATGGAGTAGAAACAAGGAAATCTACAGAGTGGAACAAGATGATGTTGTTTTCCTGATCGTTAGTTATTTCGGCAATTAAATTAGTTACAGCGATGGATCTGAAAAAATACAAGGCATGTTTTTATGAAGAAATTGACCTTTGACCGACAGTTTAATTCCTCAGTTTGGTAAAGCATCAGTCCAAGTTTTTATCAGTTTTACTAGGTTGTTCGCTAACAAAATTTTGTAAGAAATGAGTGATGAAGAGTAGAAACGAAGCGATTCTTCTTGTCCGTGAGTAAACTTATTTCCCAACAGCAACCATTACAGATGTTCTGTATGCTCCATTGTGAGGCCAGACATTCAGTGAGAGTGGCCCTTTAACAGCCAAAGTCGAAAAGGAGGCTGGGAACCGACAATGCGTATGATGGTCAAACTCAGTCAGAAACTGCGGCTTCACTTTGCACACATTTGTATTCCTTTTTCAAGATTTTTCAGTTAATAATTTCACTTTCATTCCAAATACAATTTTCTAATCTTATCAAATAAAAAAATTCATAGCATACGCTAGTTAAACACTACTCGCTGAGCTTGAAACATTGGCACACACATTAATTCACATGCTTCTAGCTAGTGGCTCAATTCAATTCAAAAGGCATGAAAATATGAGCGGCCAAAAATGTATGCTGATCATGGATGTGTGGGTTAAAATGTCACTCTCGCAAAGTCACAAAGTACATGCGTATATATGTGTAGTAATTATTATCGCTTATGTCAGTTATGCTCGTGTGTTAATTGTGGCAATAGCGTTTTACTACGGCACACAGGGACCAGAGCGATGCGTGATTGACAGGGCACATCGATCGAGGCCAGCGTAATATGACTCACCATCTGCGTGATGTGAGCGGTTCAATTAAGCTTCTGCATCTCTTTCCGTCTTCCATTTTTGCTTAGATGGTTAGCAATCCATGTGGGTACGTACTTGGGCATATAAACAAGATCAGCCGGTTCTAAAAAATTATATATAAACAAGATCGCAACGTACGTGGAAATCTCCCTCTCTGATTGAGATTCTTCTCTTATGTTACCTGTTTTTATTTTAAAATTATGACATGTTTTCTGTAAGTAGATCAGGACATTATTAATCTCCGATTTCTTTCCAAGATCTATCTTATCTTAATAATAATATAGTATGTGTGCAAAGTTATCTTGATCGATCGGAGGGACCTTTTTGTCAAAGCGGAGATGGGGACATGATTAGCACGTAGCTTGAGGAAGGAGCATCTCATATCTGGATTCTCCGGTGGTACAAGCTGCAGGGCCCTATGGGAGAGAGAGACCACTGTCTCTCTAGCAGTAGCACTGCGAATCAATTTAACTGGAGCCTCTCTCTCTCTCTCTCTCTCTCTCATGAGTTAGTTAGGCTAAGCCAGTCCGAGATGGTTAGCCCGTCACCGATTCCTTGCACCGCAGGCCTTCAGCTCGTCGGTCTCGTTGTCCCCAGGGCAATGGCAATACGTGCGCATGCAGGACCTCTATACAGGCTGCTATGCTCCGGTCTGCCCACTACACTACCCATAGCTAGCTAGGCAGGACCTTCTAACCGAGCTGAATAATTCAGCTGATCATGAATTCATCACTGATTAGTCGATCGATCGAGCACGCAATGACACACACGATGATCATCCAGTCGATACGCCTGTTATAATTCGTCCAATAATCTTAGCGCACGTTGGCAAGGCAGGCTCTAGGGACTGATGAACAACTGGTCCACAGCTAGCACACATGTGCACTGGTGATCCAATTGGGACAAGTGAGAGAGCTGGCCGGTGTGGACGAACGAACAGCCAGCTGATAACGCCCGGTCTGATGTTTCGCGAGCACGCAAGATCGATCGTCGAGGACCTGTCGCTAAGTGGGCGCTAGCTCAACAGCGACCACTCGATCGTCGTCGTCTACCGCGTTTTGGCTATAGCTAGTTAGCTACCTTGTGTGCTGCCTGTGCTGTGTGCATCCATGGCGATTTCGTTTGCCGTCTACGAGTGATGGCTACTGATCATCGATCTAAATGGTTTGCAAGGTATTGCAAGGTCCCGTCGTCGTCGTCGTCGTCGAGTTCCAATGCATGGGTAGCCTCGTGAAAGGGAAATGAGCTCCGTGAAGACGTAGCCTTCTGTATATATATTTCAGTCCCTCCTGTCGGAGTGGAGTGTGCCGTGAGACAATGAAATAGTCGGCGGCAAGGGCAACAACGTGTATGGATGCGTGGTCCATGCATGGATTCAAGTCAGTAGATACCATGAGAGCGGTTGAGATTTGAGAACGCTTTTGTAAGATTGATATAAAAAATATACTGTTACTACGGATGAGAAATGCATTTAGAATTTTCATAGTGATTACCCATCCTAGAATTTTTCATAGTAATTTTTCCATCATAAAATACTGGTAGGACTGAACATCAATAACATGCCAATTCAGTTTAAACATAGAAGAAAATTTTAATGCAGCAATCACGAGAGTTCCATCGTGACTCGTGAGGGTTTAAATATTTTTGAAAAGCAAAAAGAAGTGAAAACCATGACCGTAACGCACAAACGCAACAGAAAACGTACGGCCCAACTCAACTCAGCCCGGCCCATCGTCACGAAGTTCCTACTTCCTTCCCAGTTTGCCCTCTATTTGGGCCCATCCGTATAAACAGCCCAATCCAAGGGACCGCTCAATCCGTACCCTCCATTCCGACGTCCGCGACTCTCAAAGCGACCAGACCATCCCCTCTCTACCTCACCGCCGCCATCGTTTGGGAAGAGCGCCGCGAGGAACAGAGCAAAACCCTTCGCCGCCGCCGCTCCTCCCTTCCCTGTCCCTCTCCGCCGGCCGCGCGCGCTTCCAGTCCAGACGCTCCGACGAGGAGAAGCTTCCGCCGCCGCTGCAGCCATGGCGTCCACTAAGGTCCAGCGTATCATGACCCAGCCCATCGTACGCCGCGTCTCCCCCCCGTACCTGCTCGTCGTTTGCGCTTTCTGGTGTCTTAATGTTTCTAATCGAGTTTCCTTTGCTTTGCCGTGGTGGCTGGTGGATCTCTTGGTGCGGTGCGCGGTTGCAGAACCTCATCTTCCGGTTCCTCCAGAGCGTAAGTAGATTGGGACATATTGTTCTGATTTCGCCTGGGATTTTTCTACTTCGCTGTACTTCCATGAGAGTTTTACTTTAAAGTCGTTGAATTTGATTCTGTGCAGAAAGCGCGCATCCAGATCTGGCTGTTCGAGCAGAAGGATCTCCGGATTGAGGGCCGCATCATCGTAAGTTTTTCGCCCTGTACTGTTTATTAATTAAAACTGCAAAAAAAAGTTCCAACTCTGTTTCCACATGTATGCGGTAGTGGTAGTGTAGCTCAGTAGCTGCATGAAAATCTATGGATAAGGAGGAGTTATTGAGCTCTAGCTGTATGGAAAAGCCATCCTAAAACGCCCCAAATAAATGTACATCTGTTGTAACGAATAATAGCTTTATACCTCTGATAAGTTAGCTTAGCAAAAAGCCTGAAAAGAACTGACAGAACCTTTGAGTTTAGTCAGATGCTCAGCAGTGACCAACAATTTCATGCAGTAGTGTGCTCTTAGCAGGATCCTTACTATTGGGTTGGTTTTTGAAGGGGGTTAGCTCAAAAATTAACTGGACACTCCCAGAGATGCTAATTGTTTACTTTTACTAACGATAGTTGCAAAGAGTTCTGACTTAGGTAGAATTGTAGGTTTGAAAAGTGATTTGTTTCAGTGCAAAATGGATACACTGTTTCAGTGAAAAGTGATTTGTTTCAGTGAAAGCATGGATACAAACCTGTAAATTTGGAAATCACCCAAATCCTTACACTGGGAATCAAAACAATAGCTATTTGTCTAAAAGCAGGACATATCAGAAAACAAGATAGTACTTATTACTGATGATTCCTTATAATATGTTCATTTGGGGACCTTTAATATTATTTTCAAAGTGTTGAACATTGTGATTGCATTTTTTTGTGTTATTTGCTTTTGTAACTGTAACTCACAATACTGGAACAATGCTTGGTGATGAATGACAATGAGAAACCATTTGCGTCCTTATTGCCAACCATTGTGCTGTCATGATTTTCGTTTGAGGGCAGGAACTTTCCATTCTATATTTTACATATTGCATGCCCGGACAAGTGATGAATTTATAGTTGAGTAAATTTCACAAAACTACAGGTATTTTACCTATATTATCAGAAAACTACAGACCATAGTTTCAGAAAACTACAGATTTGCTACAGTAGTTTCTGTAACATATGAATAAAATCTGTAGTTTTGTGATAATTTGGATACAAAACCTATAGTTTTGTGATAAATTAGATACAAAATCTGTAGCTTTTTGAAAGTATGGCTTAAATCTGTAGTTTTGTGATAATATTGACAAAATATATGTAGTTTTGTGAAATTTACTCTAGAAAGTTTAATGACTTTCAACTCCTGAGCTTGAATTTCTTGTTTCCTTTTGTTATTACTGAGCCCTGCGTGGATGTTTTTATCACTGCCAATGGTGTTAATAATTAGAGCTTTAGGGCTTTCAAAGCATTCAGTTTGTCTCAAATATGGGACAGGGTGTTTCATAGTGCAAGAAGAGCTGCTGACTAATAAGGGCCATGCGACCCTCCGTAATTGTGCCATTATGTTGCTCCCGAAGCAGTTACTGAAAGTTACTTTTATTTTCGTGATTAAAAACACCATCCTCTCAGATCAGTTAAGCCTTGGCACAACTTTTGCTTAGTCGAAACCCCAGATTATGACTACTTGTAGTTTTACTACAGTTTATGTGCGTTCCTAAAGTTCAGTGTTCTTAAACCAATTTTTTATATCTGCAGGGCTTTGATGAGTATATGAACTTGGTCCTCGATGACGCTGAGGAAATCAATGTTAAGAAGAACACCAGGAAATCACTGGGTTAGTAAATTTGGAACTGTTGGAATCTGTTTCCCTTATGCACTGATTTATGCTCTATTGTGTTCTAATACGTGTTCCCTGAAATGTTTGTAGGGAGGATACTTCTGAAAGGTGACAACATAACTTTGATGATGAACACGTAAGTGAACAATGCCGACCTATTATTGTTCCGATTTTTGTTTATTTTTGGGCACAACTTCTAAAATGAGTCATTTATATTTCTGCAGCGGGAAGTGAAGTTTCTTCCAGCGGAGCCGATGTTCGTTGCTTATGTTGACTATTTCTGTGACACATTGTACTACATCCATCAGAAATGTCACGTGCCATTGTGATTTAATGAGAGATGTATCAGCTGTTAAATGAGTCGAACTGTGTAGACTGTGTGAAATATGTTGAGATAATGAGCTTTTCACTTGTGCTGTTAAAATTAAGAAGACTGATCCAGCTTCGGCGCAGGCGCTGTCTTCGCGTGGCTGCGCTCTAATGATACTAATCGCCAGATAAATTGGCCCAGCTTGTCCGTTGCAGCTCATTTCAGCCCGGCCCAAGCCCATTGTCAATTAATCAGCTAATTAATTGACTTCTAATCATCTGTTTCCCGTAGCCAAACTCCCGTTCTCTTCCTAAAATGGCTTCCCATGGTGTAACCCTATGCTAATCCCACGCTTCCCTCCTCACGCCACCTCGGCGCCGCGGGCATGGACCACACCCACGTCCCGCCGCCACCCGACGATCCTGGATCCTGCTGCCTCGACGTCCGCCTCTTCTACGTGCGCCTTTCCCCGCACGGCGGCTCGGCCCCACCGCCGCGCCTGGCGCTCGCGCTCAGCCCCGCAGGCTGCGAGGTCCCGCTCGACCTCGGGCTCCGGCTGGACCGCCACGACGCCGCCTCCGGTGAGGCCACGT
>BCLG01005407.1:0-26292 GCA_001602295.1 Zoysia matrella | reverse complement strand
ACCGAGATGTCGGCGATCGCCCACAGGCCGTGCTCGATCTGCCGGCAGTAGCGGAGGAAGCAGAACTCGCGCGTCGGGACGACCGGCGACATCACGTGCAGCTCCTCGTACATCTGCACGAATGCGCAAAATTACTCGAGGAATCGAGCCAAGGACGACTCGTTCGACGTGACATAACCGAAGGATCGATCGAGCTTGTTGTTGTTACCAGGACCAGTGACTCGCTCCGCCCGGCCATGCCATTCACCAGGACATCGATTGTACGCGCCTTGGACACGATGGTAGGGAAGAACTCCATCCACTTGCTCTGCAGAAAACAGTGGCCAGTGGCCCAGTGCACGTCACGCAAACCATTTCGATGGTGAAAAAATGTAATCCTAGTACTACTTTTTTTGAAACAAAAAGAAAAATTCACACCGTTAAAAAAATGGAAAAAAAAAAGGTTCGCGAGTTACCGAGTCCATGAACAAATCGACGAGCCCGATGGCGCCCATGAAGACGAGGCCCGACTCACGGGATCCCTCGACGTGAACGTCCGGGCCGCGGAACGAGCTCCCGGGCTTGACGAAGACGCTGTCGTACGTGTCGACGTTGAGCACGTCGCGTCCGTCGGGTCCGCCGCCCGTCTTGACCCAGAGGTGGTCACCGGCCTGCGCCATCCTGATGAGCTCGTCCATGGCGCGCGTGGCCATCTCGGCCATCATGGGCCGCTCCATGTCCGACACAGGCGTCGGGAGCTGGAACGCCAGCCCCGACGAGGCCCCGCTGAGGAGGTCCAGGTCCAGCGACGGCCCCAGCGCCGCCGGGCTACCGAGCCCGCCGACGGACAGGTCCGGCGATGTCATGGACAGCGGCTGCACCGGCGGCAGCTGCGTGATGGGCCGACCCAGGTACTTGGACGTCAGGCTCGACACCCGGTCAAGCTGCGCGCATCGTGGTCAGTGGTCAGTGTAAGCAGCAATGCAATGGGAATCAAGCGATCAGAGGAGGAGGGTAACAGTGGCTTGCCTCTTCTTTGAGGCGCGCGTTCTCCATGCGCAGCTTCTGCTCGTCGTAGTAATCGTCAGCGACAGGCGGAGCGCCGCAGCTGGGGCAGATGACGTTGCAGAGAGCCTCGCGCATGACGATATTCTCGCAGCGGATCTTGTCGTTCTCCGCGCGGAGGAAGCAGTTGTCCGCGCGCTCGTGCTGTGCCTGCGATAATCCAGGCCAAAACATCATCAACGCGGAACTATTATGGCATGAAACACAAGGAAACGTTTAAAAGATCATGGCAAGTACTAGCTGTGACTTGAATACGTACCTTCATCTGCGTCCGGCGGTTCTGGAACCAGAACTTGATCTGCCGCGGCTCCAGCCCCAGCTCGCGGCTCAGCTGCATCCTCTGGTTCTCGTCCGGGTGCGGGCACTCCTTGAACATCCTGCATGCATTTTACTGACACTCAGCCATGAATCCACCATGAAGACAATGAAGGAAGGAAAGAATTAGCACGCACGCCTCGAGCTGCTGAATCTGGCGCGGCGTGTGGCGGTGGTATCTCTTCTTGCGGCGCTTGGAGTCGGAGCCACCCTCCGTGACGTCGTCGTCGAAGTCCATGGCGGCGCGGACACCACGCACACGCAACCCTCTGCCGTGCCTCCGGGCGGACGGCCGGTTGCTTCGAGCGCAATCCGCTGGACTGTGAGCACGTGGACTAGCGGCAGTACCCCCACGAGAGAGAACCAAGTTAACAAGCTACTCCTAGGCGCTATATAGCGTCGATCCAGTGCAGGAAATAGTGCGGCAGTATTGGAGGTACACAAGCAGTAATCTCGGCTGGTCCTAGCGAAGCAGCAGGACGCCACCACCACTACAGCTCAGGAGGCGCGGCGCTCGCTGTGCGGCGGAGGAAGAAAAGGAAGTGAGCTCCTGGCTCCATTAATTCCGTTCCTTAACTCTCGCCTCTGAATTCTGAAAGAAACAGAGAAAGGCCTGAGACAAGCAGGGAGCAGAATGTGAACAGAGACCTCGCTCCTCGTGTTCGCGTTGCTGCGCTTGCGCGTGTGGAAATGGATGCGACCTTGGAAAATCGAGAGATGAAAACGCAGGGATCAGTGGGAGCGGGACGACGAGGGAAGGGGAGAGTAGCGGTAGGCGGGGAGGAGTAATACCCGGGGATGCGAATTAAGAGCCGGAGGAGTATTTAAAAGGGCCCCACCCGCTCGGTTCGAGGCCCTACTGTTGCTTTCTTGGGTTTGGGTGGGAACAGCTGGAGCCATTTAAGGCCCAAAACGGGTCGGTTCCTTTGACTTTTCTTGCCGCCCGCAAACAATTGTACGAGTACTCCTGCATTAGGACGTTTTCACCGAAACAATTTCTTACTATTTCTGTCCTCCATTTTCGATTTGTTACAGCGAAAAATCGTACCACCGGTGTATTTCTCGTAGAGAAAGAGGGATTCCATACGCACAATTGTTTGGCAGCATATTTTCTGATTTTTATTGCTATAGTGAACATTTTCTGTGACTGTTTGGCAGTTGCCACACCAGAGCAAAGAACAAATGCCCCATCAACGCAACCAGTATTCTATTTCAGATAATGATAATGAATTTCACATAATACTCCAATTAAAACCCTCTGCTGAAATGACAAATTAGAAATGGGCCGGATCCTGCTCTCGATGCGAAAACTGCACCAGCTGCAGCGTGGAAAGCGATGACGCGGCATTAAATCCTCGGCGGCGTCCCCAAATGTGATAAGGGTATCGGGATCCAAAACCGAGAGATCAAACCCAAGACTTCCTTCCTTCTCCTACCCACGGGCAGCGCGGGTTGGACTCTGTATCCCACCATCCCCTCCCCCTCAAACGGGCAAGCAGAGGCCGGGCAAACCAGCGTGTCCCGTGACTCCCGTCTCCCGTGGCCATGCCCACCACCGGTTTGGTGCCTTCCCTTCGCGGCGCGCACGCACAGCAGATCTGCTTCATTGTACTACTAACTTGGATGCAGCAGCGACAAGAACCAATGCAAAAATCCAGTTCAAGTCGAAGGAAGATTCTGAAATCCTGGATAATAGAACTGTTAAATAATGTGCGTCACGACGTCCGGGACACTTACTAGTAGTAGCACTTTGATAATGCAGCTAGATAGGGGACACTTAGCTTAATGACCTTATTTTTTTTTGGGTTGTTGTTAAACTAGAGCGTTTACTCCTTGCTTCGCTCCCCGTTGGGAGACGTGCCGGGTTGACCGATCTTTCAGTGCTGCTCCAGTCTTGGAATTATGACCCCCTAGAAGTGACACTGAAACATCGACGGCGATGAGGGCTGATGTGATGTGCGTGCATTGACTTTGTAGAGGGCTCCCGCATAAATATATGGATTCTAGTACGGCATCGCAAACTCTGCGGACTTGATACGCGAACCATAAAAGATGGAGTTACGAGTGCTTCTCGTGTGGCGTTGATACGAAATGGAGAAGTAAAATTCATGTGATTGTTCCGAACGTCTCTTTCAGGTGTTCATTTCCGGAGGTTCAGAGAGCCGGTTGATTGATGCCGAAATCGATCAAAGTTTGTTCTGCTACTATTTGGAATGCTTATTGTTTTAAAAAAATTAAGGGCTGCTGAATTTGTCTTCACTGAAATGCCATGGCATATTTTGGACATGGAAAATAGCATGGCTGTCAAAGCAATCACAGAATTCAAAGGATCGATCCCATGGTGAGCATTGCTTTGTTGCGATCATAACGCGGTGTTTTCACTTTGGCGTTTCGCGTTTGCCTCGTTCAACATCGCCGTCTTCACGGCGGACTCTCGATGCATGAACAGCAACAAGTTTCCGGCGCGAAAAGCTCCGAAAATTTCGTGTCCACGGCAAACCTTGGATCTCGAGAAGGACGGTCTACGATTGATTGCTTTATGATGCTCTTCATCGGTTTGATTGCCAAGGCAGCAGGCTCCGGTTCTCCCAGACAGTACCGTAGGAAACCAACACAGCGATGCACGAGTAAATGACGATTAATACTAATAGCTCAGTTCCAGCCATTGATCGTTTGGCGAAGGCACGCCATTCGCCGAGGCACCAGCGGGCCGGGGTGCCTTTCGTTCACCGTCGTCCGGCGCTGGCTGCCGCGGCCCGAGAGGAAGGCCCGCCGCCGGCCGCCGGCCGCCGTGCGCGATGGTCACTGGTCAGATCGCCGTGGGCTGGCACTCCGCGGTCGTACAGCCAGCGAGCGCCTTAACTCGGGTTTCGTGGGGGTTCGGCGATCTATTTCGCCGCGGCCGAGGACGAGGCGGTGGCCCTCACGAGACACGATTAGCGGCGGCACTGCTCTCTTTGACGGGCTGATCGGAGTCGGACGCCGGCACACGTGATGCGAATCCAAAGGACGGCCGAGGAGAGACATCGGCACGAGATCCGCAGCTCGCTTTGGTCAAACGCATAACCAGGGAGTGGAGACGCGGAGTTTTGACCTTGACCGCACGTGTGACAGGGCAAGGGGGGACCCAGGCTATGCGTGGTGGCCCACGGGCAGCTGGTGCAGGGAGAGTGTAGTTGGCTGGCTGCGTGACAACCGTAAATATGGACCTTGTTGGATGCAAAGGGGTCTCTCGTTGGCGTCGTCGCTGTGAAGGGTCCTCTCCCGTTATTTTGAATCACTGACTCGTCGCTAGACTCGCTACTGAAAATCTGGCATATACTCTACTGGAGTAGTAGTATTAGAATTTTTGGGTATCTTCCGTAGAGTGCTTGGCTCACTGGATGCAAAAAAGGCCGTTGATGGCCTGGGCTGCGTCCTGCGTGCACAAGTCCAATCGGAGCCATGTGGGCTCCTGGGCCGGAGTTTTGCCGCTGGTTTGGGCTCAGGTCTCTCGCGCTAAGCTAATTCACCTTTCTTTTCTGTACGCACAATTAAGCCGTGGCAAAAAAATAAAATTTCCATCTTGCTCGGGATCTTTTGTTTGGATGCTGTAAACCGCGGCTGGTTTCGCAACACGTCCACAGATTCAGCGACGTCTTGCTGTTGCTTGCTGCTCTCGCTTCGGCGCGTCCCTCGCGCCCGTCGCGGCGAGAGAGGAAACACTACATGCAGCGGATTTTGGCTTCCGCGTCGACGGCCGTCCGCGCTGCCGTGCTTTTGCAGCGGGGGGCTTTGTGTGTGAGCCCCCCGGAGCAGCGGGACGGGCGCACGCGCCGTCCGGCAGGACGTCCGTCCTTTTTCTTTTCTCAAACACTAAACCACACGTCGCTCCGGTGGAGTGCTCGATCGAGGCCTCTCGCGCACGGGTACCGTGGAACGAAGCGCCGCTCGCGTCCATCCTCGGGTGCCTTCAAAGAAAGAAAGAAAGCGAGCCACGGCAGACACCGGGACGAACGGAGGTCTGTCGGGCAGTGGACGCCGGCATGCCGCATGAGCAAGAAGGCCACGGACACACGAGACGAGCAAGCGTTGCCGGTCACAGCCACTGCGGCCACGCATGGATGATCAGGCAATGCCAGTGCTACTGCACTTTGCATCGATCCCTGGCTAGATAAGTCCAAAGTTCTTTACACTATAAATTCGCCATTTCAGTACTTAATAACACAGGGACATAATAATCAGAGAAGTAGAGGCATGGAACCATCTGCTGTCAGCATGAAGGAGAGCGCTAATATCAACAAGAAGCCACTCTCCATGACCACCACCAAGACCAAATCCCCTCGGTGCGTCAAGTTCGCCGGCGGTGACAACCAGCGCGGCGCTTTCAGGGTCCGGCAGCTCAGGTTCCCCTGCAAGCTGCGGCGGTACATCTGCGCGAGGTGCGGGATGGGTCGCGGCGATCACCGCCACGCCGGCGTCAGGGACGAGCTCCTGCCGCCGCGCAAGAGGTCCGTGTTCAGGAGGCTGGTGCAGTTCATGGAGCGGAATCGGAAGAAGAAGAAGAGGACGGAGGCCGCGCTGGAGGAGGAGGGGTTTTGGAATTGGAGCGGCCGTGCGGTCACCAACAAGGGTAAGCGGGGGCCCAGGAGAAAGCGCGCGGAAGTGCTGTGCGTGGACTGGCTGAGAATATGATCGAGAAGTTCGAATAAATCATGTGATATGCAGTACTAGCACTTATTAGGATGTGGAGTCTTTCTCAGTGCCCGTATTATGATGTTTGTGTACATGCGATCTGGTTTGTTCTCTCCCTTTTGCTATTTGTTGACAGTGCTATTTTGACGAACGAAGTGTTACAGCAGAAGAAAACTTAGAAAGGGTAAAGGCCGAAGGATTTGGCTGGGCCTCCCGCTGGAGAATCCTCATTTATTTGGGCCTAAAAGTCCCGGGCCTCTAGTTCTCATGGGCCTTCGCTAAAGGCGCTGTGAGTGATTATTTTTTGAACAAGAAGACAGTGCGAGAACTTGACAATGATAAAAATATGGCTGTTAGGGATAAAATCACTATCTATGGTTTTAAATTGTCAACATCATCTAGTTCAAATTTGAATTATCCAGCGTGAGCAATTTTAAAATTAGATGGGGGGTATGTTACAATAATTTAACTCCAATAAAAGGACTACGCCCGAGCAAACATTTTATAGCATGGAAGTGCGAAAATTAGTGTAACTTTCAGACCTTTTGACGAAATAAAAAAAAATTGCTGGTGTAAGCGACAAGCTTCATCGAATCCTCACACCAGGTAAATGGGACAATTACTACAACCAATTTAAAATACAAAATTTTCACAGAAATCAGTTCAGTTTTATAGAAAAAAACAAAAAAATCTAAAAAATTCCTCCATCCCAAACAAACAGGCCTACATGGTTCCAGCCGAAATCCTTGCCGTGGCCGGCCCGAGCGCCTCTCTTCACGTTCCGATGGCGCTGTCCAGTGGTGAAAACTAAAAACAATTAGATTACCATTCAAACCTCTTTAATTCAATAAAATAAACTTAACTTTTTAAAATCTCCTCTATTATTACAAAATTTGTTTACTTTTTTGAAATAAAGAGGTTCACAGATTAACCTTAGGTGCATTGCATCTGTAATCTGATTAGACAATGAATTTCTGAAAAGAGCTGCGGCTCGATCTATTGTCTAAGGGCGGACTTGAAACTTCCGAGCAACTTCGCCATCTCATACTCCGCCAAGATGTGACTTGTTGGAACAGTTTGCCCCGGGCGCGCGGTATAGCACGTAACATTAGGCATGCATCATACGTCTTGGGTCATGCATGCCATTGCAAGGAAGCTCCACGGAAGCTTCCGCGCCCCAATGCTTCGATTATAAAATATTACTCCTATGTTAATTGTACTCCCTCCAGTCGTGTAATGTTATTGTCGGTCAGTTCAATTGCGAATTGGCCGGCAACCAAAGAAAAAGCAGAGGAATAATATTAAACAAAATCACTCCTAGAAAGGAATGATGGGTATACAGCTGTTGCAGGCGCGACGTCCTTTTCGAGCCAGTCAGCTTGGATGTTCAATCGGTGGCGTCCCCTGCAGGCGCCGTTTCTCCAGCTTTTGGCTAGCTGGACTTTACCATACTTCCCTTCGTGCTTGTCTTTCACAACTCGTGACACCCGGTCGGCACCTCAACAGCCGAGCACGCCCTATAAAAAAAACGGTCTCCATTCCACCTGCGAGTGTGCCGCTCACAGATAGAACTTGCCACGGCCACAAGAAACAATCTACTACCAAAGATTCATGCGCGATGGTCCAGGAGGAAGCCAGCAATGGCAATGCCACCAGGACGCAGACGTCGCAGACACCTGCTCCAGTGCAAGACCGGGAGGTCCCACCCGACCCAGCGGCTCTGCATGCGCCGCGGCAGCGCATCGCTGCGTTCCAGCTGATGCTCTTTGGGGCGATGGTCATAATCGGCGCGGTCGCGCAGCCGGTGCCGTGGCCTCGCCTCCTTTTTGCTTTGCTGGCTTGGTTCGTTGGGTGCCTGTCGCTGCTCACGACGAGGGCCTGACCCCGGTCGAAAGCGGCGGACGATCATCCACCGACCACCGAGCTAGAAGCGCTACCGCTGCATGCGTGGTCAGTCCACGCTCAGTCGTATTCCGTTCAGACGATAGGATTGTATCAGTAGTATGTAGGAGTAAGTTCCAAGGCTTCATGTGGGGGATCAATTAGTTTCTCTTGATGATCCAGTTTATCTCATGCCATATTTTCCGGGAGTGCAAAGTTAATAAAGTTGAATTTAGCAAGTAGCGGCTTGTTTCGTTTTATAGTTGGGTTGATTACAGAAACTGGGTGAAGCAAGGATGCGCACGACTATTCGGATCCTCATGGCTCCAATAAAAGGGGGAGAACCGATCTCGCCCTCTTGGTAATCATATGATTATGATGCTGTGTAAAATATTCACTCCTGGGTAAGTCATTGCTTTAATACTTTTCCTGCTCTGATATAGTATTCATTTTTTTTTATGAAGGGTCTGCTGTGATGTTTCTGTTGACAAATTGAGATAAGGCGGAGTATAATGCTTTCGTTGAGGAAAAACATCTCGACCTGCTACAAGGCGATCAATCTAAGTAGTCAGTCTTAAGTAGTCATGGAGTGTCAAAACTAGACAGGGGAATCCAGCTGCTCTCTACGCAGCACGAACAGCTGACAGTTAACGCTGATCTTTTGGTTACCGCCTTATTCCTAATCTGAGAATTTGATAGCAGGGCAGACAGAAGTTGGTTAGGTAGGGACCTGACCCGCATAGCGTTCAAGTAGCCACTTTGCCCAGAATCATCATGTCCACTATTTTCACATCTAAAGTACCTTCTACTCTCACTACGCAATCAGACCCATCGACTCCTACCAGTGTCCCCGTCACTCCACGCATGGAGCCACTCATAATCTTGAAATTTTCATTTTTCTTCGGCCTGACGACCTCTACCTCGTTTGGAGCAGCAACCACTTCACTTCCGCCGCCCAGAGACCCAAGGGCAACAAGGCATGATCCATCCTGGAATTTCAGGTTTTCAGAGATGTTAACGTGAAGTATATATAAATGGAAAAAAAAAAGGATTCTCCACAGCCGTCATTTGCAATGGATGTACAAATAGGTACCTGGAGCACTTTCTTTACGACACCATCGGTAACGCCACCACCTTCCCTGGATACATTGACCAAAACATCTGGTAAAAGCCAGTTACCCACGCCATTAGCACCTACAAGCAGTTTGCCAAGAAAATACTATCAGACAAAAATTTCCAGATTGATCGGTTGGTTGATTCGATACATCACAACCCAATCCGGATTGCAGAATAGTTTTCCTTGCAACTTCTAGTCTGCAACTATACCGAAGGACAGAGAGCGAACCTATTACTGTCGACATTACATCCATTCCAACACTGCCAGCAGTCATCGGTGGGCCACCAGGAGTAGCGGCCAAATAGGAGGCAGGATCTGGGGTCATGGGCTGACCGGCAGGAGTTGAATGTACATACGGGCTTGGAGCGTTTCTTGAAGCTTCACCAAACCCAACTCCAAGGTTGCTTTCCCACCTTGATCCTGGAGTGGGAGCTTCATACGGCCGAGATGATGGAGTTTCTGGCTGAAATAGTGGAAGATGCAATGAAGTATTCAAATTCTCGGTGCAATAACATGTTCAATTGATAGATTAAAGCTAAAGTCCTGCTACAGTGCAACGGTACTACACAAGAGATATAGCACATTAAATCTGATAAGTTGCACTGCTTGCCCAGATAGCAGGATTTTCACCCTTCCAGCTGTCCCTGTGAATAACTTAACAGTCAGCAACCAACAACATATACAGCTTACTGCCAACATGTTTATTTCTAACTCAAACTATCTGTTTCTGATAAAAGATTCAATGTGGATAGCTATAAGTTTTACCTGGAAGGACTCATTGGCACCCATGCACGATTTGGCATAGGAGTTTGCATCCCATCTCGTATTGCAGTGGCTGTTAACATAATATACTTTGTTACCATTAGCGAAGAAGGACATACACATGTACATGAATTATGTATTTGGCATTTTGAAAATGACACTGTGGATTCCTTTCGGCAATGGCATCAAAATGCAAAGAAGAGCATCATATCAGTTCAGGTGCTAGATGGTATTATAGTGCATTCATACAACAATCTTTTTCGAGGAACATGCAGTTTGGCTAACTTTGACTGAATTCTAGAAGCCTAGAGAAAGATTCACATTTGTCACAAATAGAACATTCACACAGCTGTCAACGAATCCCTACTGCTTCTTATTAGCATATTTGAAGATGAAATTGCAGTCAGAGCACACCTTGTGGACAATGCCATTAGACTGCCCCCCCCAACTATGAATTAATGCTCATTGCTTCTTAGCAGAGTAGTTGAAGATGAATTTTAACAGTCAGAGCACACATTGCGGACCATGATATTAGACTGCCACACAACTATGAATGAATTCTTACTGCTTCTTAACAGAATAATTGAAGATGAAATGTACATAACAGTCACGGCACATTTTGCGGACCATGTCAATCGACTGAAAATCAAGTAAATTTTCTGATCATAAATAAACCATAAAGCATATAAAACACACCTCCTGGATCCCGCATCGGAGTCTGAATAGGATGCAATGGCGTTCGAGATGGATGCATAGGTGTTTCGCTGCCTCTTGAATAACAGGTCTCAAGACTAACACAACCCGTCAGCAAGTGAAGCTTGACAGTTTAACTAAAGATGGATAACAAACACAAAAGAAACCTACCGAAATGATATTGCAATAGTAGCTGTATCATCAATATCCTCTCTCTTAACTATAGGTTCGCAAAAAAAAAAAAAGATTAGAAAAATGCAACAGACACTAATAAAAGTGACAATAAAGACTCACCGGTAACAATTTTCATCTGTGAATCAAGCTCTATGCGGACAAGCGCACCAGTCACTTCTTTAACTCGGCCACGATATCCTTTGTATGGGCCAGATTTAATTTTGATACATCTGTTAATCAGGGTATCATGCCCTCTGCCACCACCACCTCTCCCTCCAAACCGTCCACCAGCTGCATTATATAGTAGGGATACATAATTGTGTCAGCGACTAGGAAAAGCAAGTTAGAGGATTTAAAGGGATAGTGCAACACATTTTGCACAATTCATGTGAGGTCCTCTTGTGGGGCGACTTCCTGGAGACTGAAAAATCCTTCCTGGAGAGCTAAACGCATGAAGCTGTGAATCTGACATATCCATAGCCTGCATGAGATAACGAAATGGCAAGAAGTAATATGGTAAACTTGTCAGCCCAAAATGCATGAGGTAAGAAATGCATACGTTCCCTCGGCAGCTGGCAGTTGACCCCCCAACAAGGAGACAAGATTCTGCTTTTGCACAAATAAATCCCGAATGCTCAAGATAGTAGCGATCATTAATAAAAAGTATGCCTCTGTGTATATGTTCCACTGGACCTTGCTTTCCCTGTTACTCGAGAAGGAAAGGAGAAACAGATATTGATATTAATCGAAAGAGATCTTCTGATACACACAATAAAAACATAAAAGGTCGTGTGCAAGGACGCACTTTATATGCTCCTTCAATAACCCTCACAACATCCTTAGTTGATACCATATTATTGGACCGATCTTTCGCAGATGCACACCGATAAATCTTGCATTTTATTTCTCTCAGTTTCACAAGCACCGAATCAGGTTTATCAGGCACTCCTTTCAGCAACTATATATGTACTGATTCAATATAGTACATAATTGTAATCAATGTATGACAATGTAACACTTCGTGTTTTTGAATAAGAAGTCATTTTGTTCAAATTCGAAATCACGGAAACCGAGCTCAAAAAGGATTTAAATCAATTCCAGCTAGTTCTCATTTAAGTTTGAATTTCAAATGTGAGTTCAAAATTTTCAATAAAATATGGTGAAACAAAATTCTCTCTCGAAAGCTTTTACAACAACTTAAATTTTAGAGATTTTCGTGAGATTTTATTTGAGGTTCAAAGGTTTTACATAAATTATTTTGCTCCAAAAGATTGCCTGTCTTTAAAATTCAATAGAATTTTATTTATTTCGATTTTGAACTTGATACCAAAATAAAAGTTGTTCTTTTATAAAAGTTTTACCACCAATATCATAATTTTTAGAGCTTGCAAAGTATGCATTTCGGATTAAGGACAGAGAGCAGCACTGGAATTTGGAGGAAATTCAGGGAAAAAGGAAAACTCTCTGCAGACCCCACCTGTCAGCCGGATTGCGTATCTCTCTTATTCTTCCTCCTACCGCGAGCTGCCACGGCGACCGTACAGGTGCCGAGCGGCCGCGCCTTCCTCGTGCATAGAAGCCACGCACTCCTCAACGTGTCCCGCTCTATTCACTGCGCGAAGTAGTTCTCGACCTCGCGCTCTCTCTCTCTCTCTCATTTCTCTCTGAACTTGACCGTCACCACCCGTCTTCTTCAAATTCGGCGCAACCTGGGTGGGATTCCTCGAGTATCCTCTCAATTCGTGTAGTACACACCCGGGGCCATCTCTTGGGTAAGTTAATCGCTCCATT
The DNA here is from genome assembly GCA_001602295.1 of Zoysia matrella. NCBI lineage: Eukaryota > Viridiplantae > Streptophyta > Magnoliopsida > Poales > Poaceae > Zoysia > Zoysia matrella. The sequence continues at coordinate 13,841 of BCLG01005407.1, read as the reverse complement.
TATTGAGCATTTGTGCAGGGATTTTTGGAGATCGACGCGCTGGTCGTCGCGACTGTGCCACCTCGCCGCCGACCTCCATCCTCTGGCCCTTTTCGACGCCATCCACCCTGGTGCCATCCATCTCCGCCCTCCATTGAAGCTCACGGTGAAGAAATATTCGACTCTCGTGTTCCCTAGCTCCGCCACGACCTCGCCGGAGTCCATGCCCCACCGCCCCTCGCCGCCGCCAGCTCTCTGGTGAGAGACCCACCTCGGCGTCTACCCGGTGAGCTCATCGTGCCATGTGGATCGTTTTTAGTTCAGGGTTGGACGCCTTCGGCCGACGGGGAGCGATCCCTAGTAGGGTGTCGCCGAATCGGCCGCCGTGGCCATGGCCGACTGGCCACTGCGTCAGGCCAGCGGGATCCGTACGGCAAGTGGATCCCGTGCGGCTCATCCCCGTAGCTCACCGTGTGGCCGCTCCAGATGGCCCAGAACCTTGCGGCCCATCTCTATGCGGCCTGCCACCTTGGGCCGAATTTGTAGCCGCGGCTCAGAAGGCTGGGATTTTCTTTTAAATTGCGAAATCCTTTGTTTTAGTAGCAGAAAAATGGTTTTAACTCGTAAAATCCGTAGAAACTTCATCCTAACTCAAAAAAATGTGAAATAAATTTTGTTAGAATCCTCTCAACTAGAACTCTATTCTGAAGCTAACTAATTTTCATTTTATGCATGAAATTAATTTAATCATTTTAGATCACTAAATAATTCATTAATGCATTATAATTATTCGTGACAAAATCTTAAAAAGTTTACTTTTCTGTTTCTTTAATTAAACTTTCTGTTTTAAAAAAATATATTTAATTTCATCAAAAATCATTTTATAAGCATTTTAATGTGTTTAAACAATTTTTAATGCATTATAAATCTATTTGATTTCAATAAATCCTAAAAATTTCTCAAAAATCAATTTATAACCTTTCTGATTTTATGCATAACTAAATTTATATTTTATATTTTCGAAAACTATTTTAAAAAAGTTTTTAAACTAAATTTGTGTCTTTTGAAAATAAAGGCTAGCATCGCATGTGCTTTAAAAATCGAGTCTTTGACAATTAAAAATAGCCTAATTCAATACTTTGCATATCATTCATGTATAGGACCCGATTTATCCGAAGAAGAGCGTGGAGTTGTTTCTTTAGCAAAAGAAGCTAACTGTGAGCAAGCACAGGCAAGCCTCGGTGCATTAACCTTTTTTAAGTTTTTATTTTTATCACTGTGTATGATATCGTACTGTGCATTAGGTTTTAAAAATTGTTTGAAAATCTAGAATTGCATTCTAGGTATCCTATTACCCATATTGGGTGTTGTTGGTAAAAGGAAACGAGCTAGGCTAAGTTTTAATTCACAGTAGAAGTCGAGTGAATGGGTAGTCAATCGCGAGCTATAAAAGTTGAGTGAATGGATAGTCACTCACGAGCTATAGAAGTCGAGTGAATGAAAAGTCACTAATAAGAATAACCTGAGATCGGACGGAGATAGCGTATAAGAGGGTTTGAGAAGGCTGAGCCTTCGCGGTGGTAGCCTCGTCTGTGTCGATAAGAACCGATTCGAGTGTAGCCCCATTGAACAAGCTTGAACGTACTAAATACATACTAGAATTATGGGTCCAGAAAACCAATGTAGCTCAATACCGTAGTGGTTGGACGTCCTCCTACCTCTCTTTTGACGGGGAGAAGAGAAAAATCTTGTATCTAACTATGGATGCACCTGATGTGGTGATCGTATGAAGGACCATGTGCTTGAGAGCGGTAGGCCTCGAGCCGACCCTGTTGTATTGTTGTGAAAGCTGGTCACGTGCGGCTTCTGGGAAGCGCGTACGTGTCGTGTATTTCGAGTTTTTTCAACTGGTGTAAATCGATTATAATCGCTACCCCTCACAGTAATGAGTACCGCTTGTTCACTGCGTTACATCGTAATAATAAGTGGACTAATAATGATGATGATGATGATAATATGGACTGTTTGATTAGTTTATAGCAATTGCTTGGCAACCATATATGATATAGTCTTATAGCGCAAATTACATCTTCATTCCATAAACTTAATTTACCGCTAAAATTTGAATATAAAAACTCGCTATATTAGCGCTGGTTATGTAAATGGTCATCCTATGTGAGTCAGTCTCATCATATTTTTGAAGTCGACTGTAGCTGGCCACATTGACGGGTAAAACTTACTGAGCATTTGGATACTCAGGGCTTGACTCTTTGTGATTTTGTGGAGATAGTTTCTCTCTCCCTCTGAACCAACTGGCAGAAGCAATCTCAAAGATAGCTATGTCCATTGGAAGCCTCGCTCGCCGCACTGCTGTTTGTGTAGTGCTAGAGGATGCATCGTGTGCTCAATGGCATCTTATGCATAGTCTCTAGGAGACCTTAATTCAAGTTATCGCTTCCGCGCTTTCAAAAAATCTTGATTTTATAAACTTAATTAAGAGTTTGTAGTATATTTTATCATGCTTGAATTGTACTGTTAGTACTCGCTTCGTCGAGTGACACTTAGATAAGATCCTGTAGTCGATGAATCATCTCTTCGTGGGGCGGTCTGTCACAGACAATAACAGATAAACAGATAGAATTTGCTTGTGTGAAAAGGTTCACTTTCCACCTTTATAATAATACCAAATGATAAATCACTGAAACAGAACAATAATAATTAGTTAGTTCAAAGTCATTTTTAAATTTTCATGAAGAAGAATGGTAGATTAACTAATAATTTAAGCTTACTTTAGAAGAACAAGATCATGCAACTCATAATCGCCAATTCTGGTAATCCCTGTGGTGACCTCAGAACTCTCCACGGCATTATCCGCAAGTACACGGATCTGCGAGCATAGGACTAGAACTTGAAGCATAATAACAAATGTTTGCACTAAGTATCTTCTGACAAATATAAGGACCAAAATAAGCACACATTTTCTTTAGTAGTGTCTGATAAAATGGTCAGAACATGCCCTTCCACTTTAATAACCAAGCCCGTTGCACCTTCTTGGACACCAGATACCACTTTTACATGGTCGCCGGGATTGAAATATTTGCAGAGATCCATTTCACTGAAGGCGAGTGTCTACAATTATGAAAATATTTCAGTTCTCAGTTATATTTCAGTTCTCAGTTATATGATATTAAAATTCAGTTTGCAGGTAATACCGGAAGTCCAGATTACTTTGGTTGAATGTAAACAGTACCATCCTCAACTTTCTCAACCGACCCCTTTAAGTTTTTGAGATCGCCTTTGATAACAATAACAGCATCACCTTTCATAAAGTGATTCTTTGTCCTATTTGAAAATAAAGATGATAAGCTTGCAACATCCTCATCCATGTCGTCACCAGGTTTTCTGAATTTCTCCAGTTCATCAAATGACGGCTGAACATTTTGTGTGCTGATTGATTTAAGGGATTTTAATAGAGAATGTTTTGTGCAAGAAACCATCTTTGAACATTAAACCATCAACAATGTCAAAGTACTCTCCAGAATTTCTATTCCTTCTCCTTTTGACACGAATGTTCAGCTTCCTTTTATCATGTGAGTTAGAAAATGACAGCAAATCAACAAATTATAAATACGAAATACTTTTTCATAACAAAGGGAAGAAAAAGCACCTTGCCTCGTCAACACTGAAGAACCTTGGTGGCGGGATGAATGATTTCTTCTTCACAGCCTCACGTCCATCCTGAAAATGTCAAATAGTTACTTTGCTAAACCATTCCAATATGGAAGCACAAGAAGCGTGGAAAGGAAAAAGCACAGATCATCCAACTTGCTATAAATTAGAAACACCTTAGGTCTGGTCTCCAATTCCATCTTTTAAAACACTCGCATTAAACTAACCATTTAATAAGTGAGGCCATGAGAAAGAGGGGCCCTGAAGCTAGCTGCCAAATGGCACAATCGTTCATCGACAGAGTAGAAGTTAAACTTCACAGAGGATGCAACATCATAAGAATATATATTCAACATCAACTAGAAACTCAGATTGATAGCAAGTAGTAGGAAATAACTTACCAATTTGTTTGCCAGCAGCTGCAAATCTATCCTTGGAATGAGCTTCACACTAACCTTTTGGCGCACGTTGTCGACATCAACAACCTGAAGGCGATCAAATCAATATACTGAAGAAGACATATTATTAATGATGGTAGCAAGAAAGACCATACATTTGCAAGATCGCCTTTATAAGCACCAAGCTTCATCCTGATCCATGAGTCCCTTGCGAGATCAACAGATTTGCCTTGCACAGAAAGGACATCGGCCATTTCTCTTAGAGGAACCAAAACAATCTTTGTTGAAGCCAAGATATTTTGCAAACCGTTGCAGGCCTGAAACCAACTTAAAATGAACTCCACTAAACCCCAGTTTAAAACGAATACTATGTCAAAGAAAACACGTCTTATTACCTCCTTGACATGTGACTCTCTCTCTCTGCTTCAACATATATGTAATTCTTTAGGTGATTCAATGCAACAACAGATCTTATGTGAAGACCTGGCCTATCAATGAACCTTTGCATAAGACAAATGACTGTTTCCCGCTCGCGTCCAATCTGAAATGACAGTTACAGATCATTGATGTTCAAAAGGAAAAAAAAAATAGTGGAGCAGATATTAACCAGCCTAGAACTTAAAGCCTACCGCACATTTCACCAACCAAAGCTTTGGATCCGTCACTGATGGCAGGAGAGCTTGCTGATCAACAGCATCGGTTGCTTCCTCAACATAATCAGAATGTGACAGCCGTTCATATCTATCTCGTATTTGCCGCCTCAGCTCATCTTCGTCGATGTCGTCCCTCATATTTGGGATAAAATGAGGCCTAAAACTCTTACCCATACTGTCATCAGGGAAGTCAGCCCGGTCATCATCAACGATAAAGCCTGATAAAAGGAAAATTAGCACAAGTTGCAGGAGTAACACACTTGATTACTTGAACTTGCTTCTGTATATTGTATCAAGCAAAAACAGCTATAATGACAAACGGGATGTGTTGCAACAATCTAATTCTGTCACATGATGGAAGAACGCAAGTTGCTTCCCTGTAACAATTTCATTCCTCCCATCAAAGAATGGAACATCATAAGTTTCTCAGCACCAACAGTCAGGACATAAACAGAACTGAATTGTACCGATTACTCCAGTATTAATGATTATGATAGTTCATCTGCCAATGTATCGTCGACTATTTGGAATTAGAAGAGTGACAAGAGCAATAAAGGTGTTCATAGAGATGATAATACCATGAACAGCAAATAAAAAATTCATAGGAATATTTTCTGGATGATACTTATGGTTCTCTTGGTCATCAAGAGGACAACAGGGACTCTCCCGGGTAGGTGAGTCATAGGTGTTGATAAGTGCACGGTTTCAGAGGATCTGCAAATCAATATAATATCCAAGAATTTACTCAAGTTTGCCTTTAAAATCCCCAAGGTCTTAAACAGAACTACAAATGATCTAGAAATCACCATCCGCCTAAAACTTCTAAAGTGTGGCCAATTTATGAAAAATAACCATTCACAATCAGAAATGACAACCAACATAAACCATTAACTTTCATCCCCACTGGAACATGACATTATTTGAAACAATTTCGAACAGGACTGATAACGGTAAATGTAACCAAGGGTACACCCAGAATAGTGACCGGTGGCTCAATGTTAGCGTAGAAACCTCGATCAATATCAGCTAGTTTCATACAGCATTTGAGAATTTCAATGCGGGGAATCGATCAAACAATTCAATCACGGTTGGTAGGGCAAGCAACTACTAGTACTCACCGTCCTCCGTTGCGGCTTCGGAGGGCTCTTCCTCCGACTCATTGCCGACCAGAGCCATGTCGTCGATCAGAATCGAACCCTTCCGCTTCGACTTACGGCCACGACCGCCGTCATACTCCTCGTCGTCGTCACCGTCATTCTCGTCCGCGTCCGCGTCGTCGATGAAGCTCTCGACGACGCGGGATCGTTTCCTGCGGCCACCGCCGCCTCGCGATCCCTTCCGGCCCCTCTCCACTTCCTCCTGCTCAATGACGTACTCCCCCTCCTCCTCGTCCTCGTCCTCGTCGCGGCGGCTGCGGCGAGGCATTGCGGCTGCGGGGGCGGAGCTAGGGTTTTGCCTCAATGCCTCTTCCTCACGAGTCGCCAACCGCAGCGGCGTGGCGCGGTGGCGGAACCGTCGGGAGGTGAGTCGAGTCCTTGGCAAAGCGGGTGAGATAACAGTGAAGAGCGGGCGCGGAGCTGCGGAGGGGCGCTGCGGTTGCCGGGAAAGGAAGGGTATTTATCGGCGAGAACCGAACGACGTGATGGCGGTTACACATTTGGGATGGGCCAGATGGCTTGGCCGCTTCCGATTTTGTGGGCCTGTCGGTGCTGCGTGGTTACCGAAGCGAAATGGACTAGAATTCAAACTGTCTTCTTGGGGCTGAGATGGGCCTTGTACTCGTGCAGACTGTCGTGGGTATGCGCCATCTTTCCTGATCCAGCTCGATCACCCTCAGAAAAAAAGTGGTGGTCCGGCCCGATACGGACGTGGTATTCTTTTTGGATTCGACTCCGGATTCGCCATGTGAGAAATGCAAGTTGCAAAGGTACACTCAAATCAAATCTTTTTTCTTTAGTGTCCCTCCCCAGTCCACCACACACACATATTAAAAGGATCATTTGATATGGAACGCTGAAATGAATTTTCTTTGCTTCATTTCTGATTGCTTTCTTCGGCCACATATCAAAACCAGTTTCCATTTCTGCGCAAACAGGGCCATAATCTTCTGTTTATGCGGCCGTACCGCGTGAGCTGTACCGGAATAGGCCCACGATCAATCAATCCATTACACGCTTCTCGAGGCGTCACACACACGCCGTTCCGTTTTGCAGTGCTGGCTGGGTTCAAGAGCCCACTGGAGGTGCTCCTACTCCGGAACCGCAGGCCACGTAGCGCTCCGTTTCCTTCGAGTCTTCGACGGGCGGCAAGGAGAAGTGACAAAGAAGAAGACGATAGCGGCAACGCGGTTCATCAAACCTCGCGCCACCATCAGCGTCACACCGCGCCGAACGCACCTGCCCGCCGAAACAAATCGAGGCATACTTAAAAGGATCATTTGATATGGAACGCACCTGCCTGCCCGCCGAACCCTACATGTCATGGTATGCTAAATATCTGAGCTGGTCTCCGGCGCAGAAGTTACCCAAAGGCAACAGGTGAAGGCTGCCTCGGCCGCAACCCGGCAAAAAAAAAAAAAAAATGTCCTCCTCGCCGCAGCGCCATGACAGCGCGCCGCACAGGGCGGCCGCGGTGCTTCTAGCTAGGGAGCCATTGGTGATTGGTGCCGCGTGGAGAGACGGGTGGGCGGTTTCTTTGAACTCGACCTCTGGGCTATGGCCACCTTGGCATGCGGATAAGCACGGCGTCATGGGCGGAAGTAGCTGACCTCGATGCAGGTGCTCGAGTTCGAGGTGGAAACCTCCCGATTTTTTTTCTTTCGCTTTCTGATTCGGGTTCTCCGGGTTCTGATCTACCGTTTCACGCGGAAATTTGGCGTTTCTCAGGGTGTGGAGGGCCGGCGTTGTGGCGAGATGATGCAGAGCAACGACAAGCGGCATGTCTTTCCCCTCACCGGCTTGCAAATCGGTACGTGTTTCTGCGCTTATCGCTCGTTTGACTCGCCAGGGAGTTGGTGCGCATTGGAGTTGAATCGCGTTTGGTTGCGACTTTTCATGTGAAGTGCGCTTGTTTACAGCATCGCCATTTCACAATGTCGCGTCCTTTTGATTTTAGCGGGATATGGTGTTTGTGCGGGTAAGTTAAATTGTGAGAAAAGAGTAAAGTTCAATGAGTGGCGTGCCCAGTTTAAAATCTTGTTCCTATGTGCTATTAATAAGTTCAATGAATGAAATTTGCATAAACCTGAAAAGTGAATTGGCCGTTTCTATTGTCGTGGAGATTGGAGAAGAAAGTTATAGCATACTGCTTTTGAGTAACCGATAGAATTATACAAAAGGAGAGTGAGCTGTTGGATTGACTTCTCGCTTCTGTTGATATTTTGTTCAGTGCTCCGCGAATCAATGGTTTATAGATTTACGAGTCAGAGATATGGAAAGGACACTGTAAAGAAAATTGCTAATGAAGTTTATTTGCATCCAATGTAGAAATATTGCTATTTTAGCTAACAGAGGTTAAAATCATCATTCATTAGGTGCTTGATGCCATGTGTGTGCAGCAGTAAATTTTCAATCCTCTTTGTAATGAACTTTATTCACCTTAATTGATATACAGCTAACCAAGATTTACTTTTTTGTGCAGGGATTTACAGTCATATCTTGCAGAATTGACTATATTTCTGTGCCCTTATACCAAGAAATTCTTTATATTTCTTGATAATCGCCCATGGTTGGTAGATCAGGACACAAAACCCGCTCACCTATGGCAGTTGATGGTCACTAAGTTCTATTCTGTACTGCTTTATATGTCGCTTCACCTGTTGCATTTTCTTTATCTTGCTTAGATTTCACCATCCCGTTTACCCATGCCATGCCTTTTTCTCTTTCTTACATAAATTTGACCACTTCACGTTGTTATAAACTGATTCCATCTTTTTTGTGCTCCAGTCAAGACTTTCTCCTTCCTCAAATACTAAAACTAGGAGAAGGAGAAATGAAGGTGGGAGGAACATTGTATTATCTGAAAAAGTACCTGCTCCCCTTTTGTTGAATAAATCATCTAGATGGTATTCTGTGATTGATGAGGCTATGAGAGAGAAAAAGCTTCAAGTAAACAAGTTGAAGGATTCTCGAATATTAAACAGGGAGCTCCATCAAACTTTATATGGTTTTATCATTTTTGAGGTAGACTGGGCGGATGTGCGCGGCATCAATTATTTAAATGAACTTCAGGTACTATATATTAATTTTGATAATCCTGCATTTTGGAATATGTTGACAAGTTTGATGGGATGACATACACTCATTTGTTTCGGAATCATTGTAGACTGATACATCGATGGTTGTGGAATCAAAAATAATGAAGAGATGGGAATTTGAAAGTATCAATCAAGCTTCTGAGTTAATCAATGATTGGTTCTCAGGAAACAACATCGAATGCAAGCTCATACAAGACTTCTTGAACTGCATTTCTTCTAATGGTAAAAGCCTGAATGGTTATCTTTCTCTTCGTTATAGCTTCTACTATGCAAACCACTTCTATGCTTCAAAACTGCAGGTGATGTGTTTTATGATGCTCAAAACGACTTCATAACATCAGAGTGGGATAGCGAGAATTCAAGGAGTGATAATGATGATTCTGGACCTTACAAAAGAAGAAAAATAACAAATCAGATGCCAGAAGTTGTATCTCTGAAGAATCATACTCAGAAATTGTGACGTCACCAAGATATTCTTCATCATCATGCTCATCGTGCGGAAGTGATAATGAGAGTGTTCAGAAGATGCTGGAGCCTTGCATATATAAAGATGTATTGATCTGTTTCCGCTTCAATGATCATGACCTCCCATTCAGACTGAAAGAAGTTATACTGCCTGATGTCAGACTGTTAACGTTGCTTGAGTATGGTCTTCCGTCATGGGTCATCTTTCTTCAGTCATATCCAGTGTTCTGCAAGATATATCGCCCATGGATGTGCCCTCTAGCCAGAGTATTATACGTCTTGATGTCAATAGTTACTGTTCTTATAGGATTTTATGACCTCTACAAGAATGTCCCTGTGTTGAAGGCAACTGCCTCAAGACTGTTTGGCCCTCTATTTGATTGGATAGAAACATGGGAAATGATATCAAGACTTAAATATCTGGGAACCATGCTTTTCCTGCATAACTTCCAGCAGGCTTTCACATGGTCTCTTAAGAATGTGAATGCTGCTAAGTCTGCTCTTAGTGTCTTAACAAAGCCAATTTTGGGGCCACTTTTGGAGGTTTGCGAATTTACTCTGCCAGCATGGAACCTTTTTGCTGAGACAGTAGGATATCTGAGTTCCATTGTCATGATATCATTGGAGACGTCATGTAGTTATGAGTATGGTGCAGTTGATTATCTGGCCATTGTGGTTTGTCTTCAGTACTGTATTTAACATTGGTATGTTTTCTGCTACCTCTCATACCGCCTTTTTCCTTTTCGCTCATATGTTTTGATTTGATTCTGATGCCTTGCTTCTCTTTTTCCTTTTCAATTACACTAGTAAATTTAGTTATCTTCCCTGTGATTTGGCTCCTTGGAGAGATACTAGCTGCACCATTCCATCTTGTCATCTGGCTAGTAAATTTTGTAGCAGACCTTTTTGGTGATGTTATCAGTGTTCTAAAGCAGACCTGGTCAACATTAAGTGCATTGTATCAAGTTCGGCCTGTACCTACATCCCCTGGGCTTTCATTCGAAACTAGCATCTGGGGATCACTTTGGAAAGATCTTCTGTCTCAGGTAATGAGAAATTTGTTGATGTGGCCAAAAATTACATTAGAATATCTATGAAACTTACTTTGACTCTCTTCAGATTTTCCGTGCAATCCGGAGCATTTTATATGGTTTTGTTGCCTTCTTTTCGACATGCAATAGGCACAGACTAAGGTAAATTTTCACCCCATATGTATGCAGTTCTACAGTTTAGCAAGATCAAAGAGACTCAAAAGGAAGTTACAATGATGAAGAACATTCAGTAGATCCCATAGTTGTCCCATCAAAATGGCTTGTATATACGTAGCAGTGAATGTAAGTTTGTGCTGATGGCTAACCTAACAGTTTGAATGACTTGTTCCCCTTAAGCATGCTAGGTGCTAATACTACTGTTGCTGCAGCATTTACAATCACATTCAAGAAATTCTCCAGCGCCTATCCCATGTCTCGACTGATGCATGGCATCCCAAACCTCATGACAGAGCTCAGAAGTATACTAATCAAAATCATTCTGTACGTCCTTTTTAAGTTCTGTTATATAACTGAATTTTGCTCGTGTTCATTATATAATGCTTCTGAATTTATAAAGTTTGAATTCTTAGAATTGGCAATAGTCGTAGTTGTTGTGATAACCTATGATACTCCTTGGTGTCTGTCTATTCCGTTCGTCACTTTCAATTTTAGTACTAGCAATGTTATGGTACTAGCTACGCCTGGTACTTTTTTTTTGTGATACAACCATATTTATTGTGAGTACTGCTTTCATTGATATCAAATAGATTTGAATTTCTCTAGGATTTTGATCTGGGTATTTAAGTAAAGTTTGATACTATATTCATGCTCACAAATTAAGGGCTAAGCTTAGCTCAGCTGGTTAAGGGTGTGGATGTGCACACTAATTTGGGTGCCTATTTGGGTGAATTGTTGCAATTAAAAGAATTGAGTCAGTATTCTTATCTGCCGTAGCTTGGATTGTTACTCAAATGTTTGTATATTCTAAAATTCGCATTCTGCATGAATATTGGACGTGGATTGGTGTTCAGAGTTCTCATTGTCTTGCCTCACTTCTAAAAAATATGTTCATGGTATACTTTGGTGCAGAGAAAGAAAACTAAGACGAAGTGACTGGAACTGACAAGTTAACATTGGCAACTAACAAGCTAATTCAGGGAATATTCTCAAAAGGTGAAAACGAATCAAAAGTATTTGGAGACACAACAATCAGTAGCAGAATTGAAATTCTACTTGGTTGGGGCCTTCATTAAAAAATAACATTTTGAAGAGCGATGTACTGGCCTCATATATACATGAACACCGATACTTTGTACTATTACGTAGTTCTGACCTGCGGTTTCATCTGTACAAGCTGCTGCCAAACAGCGAAGCAAAGCGGTACAAACTGTACATACATAGCGGATCTTTTTACTGTTGTTCGTTGTAATAGCTTACTCGTTTCGTTTTTAATTAATGTCACCGTTGACTTTTAAATTTAACTTTAATCATTTGTCTTATTAAAATTTTTTGATAAATTTTATATATTTTTATATTTACATTAGAGTTATTTGAATTACAACTTAAAATTTTACACATTCGATCAAATTTTTTAAATAAGATGAATGATCAAAGTTAAATTTAAAAGTCAATGGCGACATTTAATAAGAACAGAGGGAGAGAGTATATAGAAGGCATCTGCAAGTATATCTGAACAATGATTTTGTAACGTATGTACTTTGTATTTGTGAAATGTTCAGTTTCGAGTTGATGAGATGGATAATAGAATGAGTCAAATATTTTCTTCTATTTCCCTATCCCAACCATTTCCTGATACCCAAATATCAGTTTCGAAGTACTGGGACGTGTCTCGCGATACCATTAACAGCTTCAGAAACATGTCCCATAGGTTCATCAGAGCCACAGAGGCGTGTGATCGTTTCGGTTCGCGCCACCGTGCGTCCGTCGCGGCGCGCGTGCAGCAGCCAGCAGGCGGTCCTGTCCCTGACGCCTCGCCAAGTCGCCTTCCCCGACGTGGTCTTCTCCCACCCATACACCCTTCACTTCCCACACCCACAGAACCCAATTCCTTCGCGCTCCCCGCCTCCCCTTCTCTTCCTCCCGCATCACACATCCCGTCCCCGCCCGCCTATGCAATTATTCGCACCCGGACGCCACCACCACAGCCACCACCGCTTCAGCCATGAGCGACTCCTCGATGGCCGGCGCGCTCGTGCCGTCCGTGCCCAAACCGGAGGCCGCGCCGTCCGGTGACGCGGCTGCGCTGGCGCTGGCGCTGACGGAGGAGGCGGGGACCCTCGCGGCGGCGGGGTCGTCGCCACAGCAGGCGGCGGACGCGGAGAGGGCCGCGGATAGGGACCTCCTCTGCCCGATCTGCATGGCGCTCATCAAGGACGCCTTCCTCACCGCCTGCGGCCACAGCTTCTGCTACATGTGCATCGTCACGCACCTCAACCACAAGAGCGACTGCCCCTGCTGCGGACGCTACCTCACCAAGGCGCAACTCTACCCCAACTTCGTGCTCGACAAGGTCGGTTCGCTTCTCCACTAGGTTCGCTTCTCCAGTAGGAACCACCTAGTTCACCAGTGCTACATGTTTCTGAAGCTGTTATGGTACCGGTGCGTTTCGCATAACATGATTCTGATACGCAAATTTACCCTGGCCCTTTCTGATATGCACATTTATTGGAACTGCCATTTGCAGTGTTGACTTGCTAAGTTTTTTATATTGCTTTTATGTCTGCATAGGTCCTGAAGAAAATATCAGCGCGCCAGATTGCAAAAACAGCTTCTCCGATTGATCAGTTTAGATTTGCATTGCAACGGGTTAGTGATTCCATGTGTTGATTTGCAATTTACGATGATTTTCTTTGATAAATAAGCTTTCCTCTGGCATTCACTGGAAATGTGCACATTTAAATACCTGAAAGGCTTTCTCCTACATCCACCTTTTAATTTATTTTAATTAAACTCTGGCCAATTAAGCACTAGCTAATTTAGAGAAAGGTGTATGTAAATTAAAATAGATGAAGGCTTTTCTCCTACATCCACCTCTTCGTCTATAAAATAAACTCTGCTTGCCAATTTTAAACATGTCTTTTTTTGTAATGTTTATAAGCTCGAGTTTATATAAATATTTTCCTAATGTGCTTATATAATTTTTTTAGAGTAGTGTGCTTATGTAGTTGATGTACAAACAGTATGTTTATCCATAAAGATTTTAGTCAAAACTTAAATTATTTGACTACTATTGTCCCAAAGTTGACACTTAATACATGGCTGAGTTGAGTGTTGAATCTGCAAAAGAACTGCTCTGTTCCCCTTAGAGCGCTTGCTCTTTTGTTCTAACATTATTCTAATTCATGTGAAAAAGTCCAGTCAGTGATCATTT
>BCLG01005406.1:0-26597 GCA_001602295.1 Zoysia matrella | reverse complement strand
TAGCAATTTCAAGACACCATGTGTAAATGCCAAATCTGAACTGCAAGGAAGGTATAGAATTTTAAAATTAAAATTCTAGTGAAAAAATCAATATTGATAATATACAATTCTCAACATTCAGAAAACAACGCCAGACGCAATGAAACAATAAATTCATGAGAATCCTGAGCTGGGGGGCAATGAAACAAGCACAGGTTTGTGTGTCTGCATTAGATTTATTTTTATTCATGGGTAACCAGACTACAAGACAAATGTGTAGTGACCAAAATTGGGAAAAAGAATTATACTTTTTGGCTTTTGCATGATTTCTCTTCCGATACGAATGAACTGCCAAACTATATACAACCCAATAGACTGGTTTTCAGTCCTAGTGGTTACTGACCAATCACTAACTCCTAACGCCAAACACTAGAAGTCCTCGGAGAAGGTTTAGATCAGTAGGGCCTATTAACGAACTTTAGAACACTAAGTGGGATGTGAATTCTGATCAGATATGCATCCTTGACTTTCACTGCACCTCCTGCTTTGTTCTTCATGCAAATTTGGAGGCGCTAGACACTGAAAAGAATTGTTGAAAGAAGGAATTTGTGAATGTGCATTGAATATGCACGGTTGATTTCCCCTCCTACTGTTCTTTTGTTGATGATGCGGACCTGGTGGTGCCAACAATTATAAAAATCCATTGCAGCTGCCAAGTGCATCTACGGCTGGCAAGAAGGGCTTTAGTATCAACTATTCTGGACCAAAATAGCTGTCTTCTATTGATAGCCGGTCAAAAGCATCAAAGTTTGCCTTTATACCAACAAATTGACTTCCTAGCTGTGCACACGGAGCATCTGGCCATCTGCAGCCTTCTCTCGTGCGGAAGGGGCAGAGTGACTCGCAGAAATGGTCATCTGGTATTTCTGAGACCAAGCTGTCCTCAATTGCAGATATTGATACAGAGATGACAGCACTCTCATCTTGCTGAGCTCTACCACCAGCACCTGAGTTCCTTCGAATTGAATATGACAGCAGTTCAGGTCTGTCCAGCTGATCCTCGTTCGCTGAAAGTTTAACAGTACACCCTATAGTTTCTATTGCCTTTCTAATAACAGTATTCTCCCTTTGAGCACTTTGAGCCATGGCCAAGGCGTTACTACTCGCGTGCCTCTCCCTTTGTAATTCTTGTTTCATGGATTCCATCTTCATCTTGATATCTTTGGCTTTCCTTTCAGCTATATCTTTAGCCTGCCCATTCCATGAGAAAAGAAAACAGCATGAAAACATTGCAAGAAATATCAAACAAAACAAGCCATTTTCAAACTGGTCATCCTAACAATCAAAATCAACCTATCTTCAACTGTAAATTTATCTTGGTCTTTGGTATTGTTGAACAAAAGATTACAATAATTCCAATCATTAAATCAAGCAAATAATATGACCACGAGATAGAATAAAATGTGAGTAACAACCTTTGTTGCTTCTGCAAACTTCTTACTCATAGCATGCCACTGGGATTCAAGATCACCACCTTGTGATTCAGAGGGGCATGTCCATCTTAAATAAAATTGGGGCCAAAGGGTCGGAGCAAGTGCTGCCGCAGGGGGTAATATGGGGCCATTATGCTTTACGGGGTCGTAGAATGGATTGTAGTGCTCATGGAAGCTGCCACCAGCAGCTCGCAGATCAGCCAAATATGACCACATGCAACGACACGAGTTTGTGGCACCAGATTGCTCCCTCTCCCGTTCGCTTGCATTTCAAAACAGAAATCAGCTATGTAGAATATTTTAATGAAACCAATTACATCAAGCAATACGTCATTAAGCAATACGTGTGCAAACAAAGGAATCACACACTGTTTATGAACAAGGGATATGCACGTATACAGAAGAACACCATGCTCTGGAGTTTTGAAAACACAATTAGTAACAAACAAAGTCTGCATCTTATGGATTACATAGGTCTAAAAACTGAAGGGTTCTAAATTATGATACAGTATTTTTTGTTCTAGATATAAAGATATAGTATGGCTGCCGCTTCCTGGTCAAGCTAGTAGCCACAAGTTCCACTTGAATGCATGTAAAATAAATAAAGAAAAGACCACTTTCATGAAGGTTTTCTTATTATAGTGATTGCTAAGCATTATGCAACTATATTAAAAAAAATGTAACAAACCACAAGCTCATTACAAATGATTGACAAAACAGCTTGCTTCTCACCAAAACCAAATCAACTAAAGAATGCAGATATAGATTAAATGACATGATGAGAAAAACTGAAACTTCAGAAATGTAAATATGAATTATAGCTCCTTGAGGTCTAGTTTGATTCAGTAGTGTGTGCCTACTTTTATTCCAACAGGCGTATCTGGAACAAAGCTATCTCAAATTGCAAAACAAAAAGGTGGATATTATTTACCTATTGCATAAGAAGTTTCCAAAGCGACATGATAATACGCAATCCATGAAATCAACTAGAAATTTCTGCAAAAAAACCATCAATTCGGATCAGAAACCATGATAAGATTTGTTTGCAGCAGAACATATATTGCAGAAGAAAGAAAACTTACAGATGAGTACTGAAATGCAGATGGATACAGACGTAACAACTGAGAGATACAATCTATCCACTGAAAAATATTATAACATTTATAAATCAGGATAGAGCAAGCTCATACAATTTAAGAAAACAGCAGATGTATCCAAAATAGCTCATAAAGTACAAAAAAATAAAAGTTTCAGCTAACTGCAGAAAGCAGAAAATTAGTAAGGGAACATATCACTTTTTCCATGACAAGGCCAGTATGTCATGTTGTTTTCAGAAGACTCAAATCAATTGATGATCCTACAGCAGAGCTGCTAAGCGCTAACTAGCTCGAAAAAACTCCAATATGAATAATTCATACAACAGAATAGCAAGACTCACATGCAAAAGAAAAGGACTAACTACTGAATCAGGAGTGAACTACAATGAATTGTCTATCAACATATCAGGAAATATGTGCCACTGATCGAATCCATCAGTTGTTAGTTGCTGCAATATTTATTCACTCAGATGAGAAAGTTAAGGAAGAACGAAAAAAATTCACAAGCTACCTGTAAAAGTATTGGTGAACTGTTGTTGGATGTCTGGGATTGACCTGAAGTATTTGAGGGTGTTCCTGATTGCCCTAAAGAGTTCCTACTTGGTGAGCTGCTTAAATTCCCGAGGGAGGGTTGCCTCAGTAGCTCATATTGTGATCCCACATTCTCAGCTACTGTTGGAACTCCCATTCTCTCTGCAAATGGATGACCAAATGCCAACCAATCCTTCTCTACAAGGGCCTGCAAAAGTGGTGAAAGTCTGTTACACATTGAAAACAAATCAGCATCGATAAGTGAAAATGCCGATGGCCTGATGGATGCAACAATAAAAATAAGCAAGCAGATATAAAGTATTGAGTCCCACCCATATAAGTTCTCAATTAACACAAGAGCAGTAATGTCAGTTAACTTCAAATGTATGCTACACAAACAGCAAAGATTCTTTGGCCATTCTGTATAGTTTCTTCTTCTTCTTTAATAAAGCAACAGTAGGGGCTTCCCTTACTGTATTTAACTTTAAAAAGAAAACAAAAAAGGGAAGTGACCCATGATGTTGCTTTTCCAGTTCAACAATGGATAGATGTAACTAATAACCAAATGGGTCAACTGTAAGGTCTGAATAAACTAAAAGTTTCCATAGGAGAAACAAGAGGGCCTTCCTTTTTCATGTGTGTATATGCCAACTGGAGCGTATTGCAAACTATTTCCTCTTCCATACCTGGAATCCACTGAAAGTTCTATAATAAGGATCAAGAAGCAAACAAGCAAGAGCAACCAATTGGGTTGTACGGTCCCATCCATCACTGCACAAAAGGGAGAGAGAGAAAGGCGAACTTAATTTAGATGCTGAAAAACACAAGGCAATAAACTATGCAGATCATACAGGAAACTAAAAGGACATGCAAAGGGCTGTTCATTTCAAAAGTACACTGGCAGACCATTAAGTAAATATCATTTACACATCCAGTCCATACAGATTGCGTCCAAGCCCATGTGTGACTTAGCAAGTTAACACAATAACATGGCTTTGCAATAGACACTCAAAAACCTAAGTGACCAACTAATAATGCTTGCAGAATTCAGAGTGTAAAACAGCCTAATAAAGAAGAGCTACTTCATATTTCATGAAATTTTTCTATTACATAGATAACTCCATGGAAATTAGGGCAAGGCCAACAGTGTTTCAACAAATCGATTCCGACTTGTGGGGTAATTATGTTACGCGTAGAAAGAGAAATCTTGCATACCCACTCACACTAGCACTTCCACACATGTTGACCGGCATATGCCATGTCAAGACTCAGAGGGCACTTCATAAAAAAAAAAAACACTCACAGGGTACAACAGGAACTTCCACCATTTATCATAGTAAGTGAATTAATACAAGTTGTAGATACTTATGGGAGATATAAACCTGCAATGAACAAGAACTGAAGCTGACTCTACAGCAATCTGAGCAGCAATCCACGAAGCACCAACCAAAATATTCTGTATATGGTTCAGCCATTCCCCAAGTGTTGATGAAAATGATGTCATGCTATTAAGATTTCCTCCACCCCAAGTTGATCCACGATTCCTCTGCCCCAAAGAAAAAAAAAGAAATATATCAGCCTCTAATGTCCATATTGCTTTTGATGTGCTTACAGACATCATATTTGATAAATGCCAAAACCTTTGAACCTTCGAAACAACAATCCACGTACCCGGTCTCCAACAACAGATACAGCTGAAGGGGTTCCATTAGATGAAATTGAGCCATGTGCATCCACATAATCCCTAAGGCGAGAAAGACTATCTCTCATCGTGTGGATGTTTTGTATTCCAAGAAAAAGAACCTGGTCCCATATCCCATGAAGTAAAAGAGAGAAAAAGTCTTAATGAAAGAAGAGAGAAATATATATATAAAGAAACTCCATGATACTTATGCAATAGCCGAATATCACATCTAATGCAATATTACCTCAGATCTTGGATAGTTAGAAGATGATTCTGAGCCGCCTCCCTTTGCCCCATTTGCTAAAGCATTAGCTCTAGGCCGGGCATCAATTATGTACAATTTCCTGGTTTACATCAGAAGTGAAATGTCAGGAAAGTCAATGGATGTTGAATATTATGTCAAGGGGGCAACTATGAACAATGGATCAAGGTTAGTTGACAGTTTCTGACTGTCATACTGGTTTCCTTTATTAAAAGAAAAAAAAAAGTAGGCAATAGGAAAGATGTGATGTGCTTCCAGCTAAGGTAAGTAAAGTCAGCTTCAGTTGATACTACATATGCATATATCTTTGCTCAGTGTGTAATCTTTGTAGTTCTAATACTTGAGTATCAGACAGAAAGTGGGCAAGGAAGAAAAGAAACAGTAATATTTTAACATCTTTTACATATTCTAGTGATTCCTTACTTCCTTTTCATCCAAAAACTGAGCTTTCTAACAAACGAAATGAGATGTGAAGTTAAATAATACTAGGACAAAACAGATGAGAATAGAGGGGATGCGAGGATTAACAAACAGAGCATGAAATGTGCATTACCTTGGAGATCCATTTATATCGGTAGTATTGCTGCTAAGAGCACAAACAAGCTTCTCATCGGCATTGCTACAGGAAATTACTTTACGTTAGACCAATCATAACCAGGAACGTCAGTATATATGCTAAATGGAAGTACCAGATATGAACTCACTTCCTGAAGTTCATCATCAATCCCACCAACGGCTGAGATGACCTCGCTAGAACAGCTCCAGATGCTACAGTGTAAACATGTTCACATTTTTCTCATGCCTCGACTTTGATGAAGGAACACGAAAGAACCTCTAAAGGTTTGTAAGAAAATCAATGTGTACAATCTAAATTTTTTAACCTGCTTGAATAATGTGCTAAAACGAATAATCCTTTTTAGTGCAAGCCACTGCCAATACCCAAATTAGTCACTCAAATCAGAAGCAAGATTATTGACAGGAGTTCTAATTTGAAAGAGACTGGGAGTGTTTTTCTATTCAAATCGAAAAAAAACAAGAAGTTGCCACATCTGGGAACGGGATTAAGTGGTGTCCATGAGTAGACCACAGTCCATAGAAACACAGAAATGCTGGTAGAATTAACTGCAAGCATATGCCTTGCAGGTTGCTACATTGAAAATACCAATGAAACTGATAGGATGAAAGGAAATACTATCAACTACTATTGACAACAAGCACTTTTACTCTGCCGCTAACTTTCGTACAAACATGCCAATTTTTAGTGGTCCAGGGACCATAAGATTGCAGAGAAAAATATTTATTTGCTAGCAAAAAAGCAAAAAATTTGGGCACACGTACCAGGGTCACACCATGAAATAACAGGCAACCTTTTGCCAGATCGGAAAGTGGAAGCTTGAAACAAATCTTCATCACTAAGGATAAAATGAAAAATGGCAGTATCAAGTACTCATAGAGAATGTGGTTAATACAGTAAAACTATCAAGTAATGCTGACATGTTTTCAAGGAATAAAAGTACCTTATGCTCCTTGGTACAATCAAATCAGAGGGGTAAGTGGAACACAGGGAGTAACTCGAATTTACTTTAGTTAGCCTCCACCAGTTGTTAGATAAAGACACATCCTCAACTCCCTGTAACTGCGAGAAGCTTTTCCTAAATAGGCGAAAGTATTCCCTCAAGAGCCTCCACTTTGGATCGGAATCATTCTTAATTGTGGATGGATCACACGAAAATGCATATAGATCCCATAAATTAGCAGGTTTAGCGTATCTCCTCAAAGCTTCATAAACTTCTTTTTTCTGAAACAACAAAAGTCAGAAATAAAGACTCAAAATATATGGCATAATAATCTAAATAAAAGAAATTACAATTCCATGAGCAGCCCAGTGCACGTAGCTCCTGCTCGCACAGGGCACGCGGAAGGGTCAGATTGCTTTGGGCCTTTTGTAGCCTTTTCCTGCATTTCTGCAAGAGACTGTTTCCAAGACTTGAAACCATGACCTCAGTCATGGTCACAAGTTTACAGCTTTACGGCTGCGCCAGGGCTACCCTTCAAACTACAAATCCATATGAGGTCAAAATCAATCAAATACCTGCTTTGTCTTGGGAAGAAAAGCAAACACAATGACTCTCATGTCTTTACCTGAGCAAAAGCAAAAGATAAAGGTCACCACAAAGCCTCAAACTGAAATTGTAAAAAGAATAGTAAACATATTCATTACAAAATAAAACTAAAAATCTACTAACAACAATGGCCAACAGCCCCTCCATCCATCCAAACGGTACTCATACAAATTGCCACTCAGACTCACAGATAAAATAGAGCTGCAGCCAAACAAATAAATATTCTTAACAAGCTTACCAATAACCTGAAGAAGTTCACGAGGATGCTTTTTATCAGACAGGTGGGGTGAGGATTGGAGCTTCACATCCTGCAACAGAACAGATTCAATCAATAACACAATATATTCCTGGTCCGATTATGCAAACAAAGAGGCCCAAGGAAGAATACTTGCAGACATACATCATTTAACTTCTCGATTGTAGTCAGTGGAATTGTACCCAACTCTATAACACACTTTTTTGCTTGGCTCTGCAAAGGAGTCATGATTAGAATATTGAAGAGGATGATAATTATCACAGTCGAAAATATGATGTGAACATAAGAAATATTTTACTGTATACTCCTGCAGAACGCACACCAGGTCACATTCAGATTATAGATAATTGAAGAAGTATGCCAGAAGAGAAAATTCTCTCTAACCAAAAACGAGTGGTTCACATAAAATTTAACAATCAAGAGGTAAAAATAATATTATTACTTACCACAAACAGAAGTCGGAAATTCGTCACTGAAAGTGTACCAGCCTCACCGCTGTTCAGTAGAACAACACCATGTTCCTATGCAAGGAGAGGTGAGAAAGATATAATTTGAGAAGACAACATAAAAATGCAACAATTTGTCATTGAACTTCCCCACTCAGTTACTTTTTGTGTCTAACTATCTGTCATTCTGAATTCTGACAGCAAAGTGAATAGAATCTATACATCTTTGACATAGACAAAATAGAGTTCACGTACAGCTGTTCTATATTCTGGACGTTCAACTGTAGGCAAATATAAGTAAACAAGCTGCCCCAGCCTATATATCACTCCTATACAATATCCAACACGTTCTTGCAAAGCACGCTAAGAGCATGGATTTTCATTATCTACCAGAAATAGGTTCCTACAGATAGTATACTGTATTCACTCAAAAAATATTTCGAATTTCTCCTGTTTTTTTCACATGATGTAATTGTTGGTGATCTGGTTGTACATGTAACTGATAATCGAACTAGAAATGCCAGTTTCATCCTGGACCAATGCACGTTGGATTGTACTTGTATTTTATTGATAATAAAAAGGGGAAAAAAACTACTTTCCCTAAACATAAGTTCATGTGTTAGAATCCAATAAATGTAGTTCAGGTAAGTTATTGCTCTGTTAAACCCAAGTGACACGGTCACACGGGATAACCTATAACGGCTGAATACATGAAATTCCACCAGAAAATATTGCTATTTTGAATGCAGGTGCACAACCAAACTCAAAATGTACAGATGTACAACGGCCCTTCAATAATTTCTAAAGGTGTGGTATGATATCAGTATGCAACTTGTATGTATCAATAGAGAATTTGAATGGCACACGGATCAATAGTTGGAGACAGCAAAGCAATGATTGTATTACAATCACTCTGGTTTGTTAGGAAATGGCTAATGTGCATCATAAGTTCAGTTGTGGAAACTGGAGGGAAGGTGAATTGTGATTACCTGGGCGAACACCTCCTCGTCCTCGAGCAGGAAGTCATCCATGCTCTCCTTGACGGCCCTGCCATGCCGCCGCGGCCTCGGATCCTTCAAAACGAGAAACGGCAGCGCCGCATCAAATCTCAAGCCCCCAGTCGATACCTAACTAACCTTAAGCACACGATACGCTCCAACGCGCCGCGCCCACGAGGCCACGAAGCGGCGCGCGGCCGTGGAGGAGGCCCGTGGCCGCGGCGCTTACACACGCGCCACGTCGAATTCCGAACCTAGGCCCCCCGGTCCCTGGTCGGCAGAGCACGGGCGCATGCAGCGGCGCGCTCGCGGGTGGGAGAGACGGAGAGAGGGAACGGACGGGGAGGGCGAGGGGCGGGGACGGGAGATAGCGAGGCAGAGGAGGAAGGAGGCGTGTTACCTCGATTTGGTTCCAGTCGATGGAGTCCCAGCTGCCGGAACCGTCCATCTCCGGCGAGAGCAGCGGCTAGGCGGAGCGGCGGGCGAGAGGGAGGTGCGCGTTCTCCTTCCTCTCTCTGGGTCTCGGCGCCGCGTCGGGTCTGTACGGGGGGGGGGGTGCTCTGGGGCGGTTGCCTTGTCGGGGCAGGCGACCCACCCCGACTCGACCGGATGAATGGTACGGTGGCGTGCGGGCGCGAGGAGTTTGGTTCACGTGAGGTGATCCCGTGCCCCGGTACAAGTTTCCTACCCTTCCCTCTTTGCTTGCGTCCCGCATCCGTACGAAATGTTCCTGTTTGACTGGGCTAAGTTTGTTTTAGAAATTTTTTTGATTTTTTCTCCCATCTCATGTCATGTTTGCTTGGTAGCGTCACATGAATTATTTTACTGGTGGTTTGGCCTTTGGCGGCTGTTGGATTTAATCACGGAGTTATGCGTGCCACACATGATAAGAATGGTTTTTAATTTAGCATAGCGAATGGAAGATGTAAATTTGCAAAAAAAAATTTAGTTACATTTGAAAAGAACAAAAACCGACTGTTAAAAGACCATGGGTCGTGATACTCTAGGCAATTAGTGTAGTGCTTGTGCGATTTTAATATAAGTGTTAATGATACAAACGGGTTATATATAAGAGCCACCGGTTATCTTTTTCACATCAGAAATAAAAAAAAAACATATGTCTATTTTTTTATTGGTGTTGGTTAGGTAAATATGAACATGATAATATTTACAACTGTGATAATGATATGCAGCCAGCGCAAACAATAGGATACTGCAAATTGATCTGATTTTTTTTTTTTACATGCGTTTTGAACTGTATATGTGAATAATTCTTACTCGAAGAAAAAATATGTTATTGTCTCTTAATCTTTCGAAAGGACATGGTAATGGCAGAAGTTCTAGGAAGTTGTCTAGTACTTTTTCCTTTGTTTGTTATCGTAAGAAAAGAATAATCTACGGGCCTCTTTGCCCCAACTCCTGGTTCTCAAAATCAGAGAGCTCTGTTAAATACTGTATTTTTGTCTGATTCTGTGTTTAGTTTTTAAATTAGATTTATAGTTTCATCGTGTGAATTTTATGAGTAGCATTGGACCGTAGACATAACTATGCAGCACAACTATATTCTGTGAATTGAGAGCTCTGCCACAGAACCCCTAATTCAATTTGAGAACGGATGTACTCGTATTTGTATTGGCAGAAGATAAAAAAAAAAATTAATCAGGTGCGAGCACGATGGGACTCGAACCCACAATCTCCCGCTCCGGAGGCGAGCGCCTTATCCATTAGGCCACGGTCGATGTTGTTGCCGCAATTTTCTTTTATATTTGTACGTAACTAAAAAAATAATTAGAGTTATTTGGGATGGGCTGGGCCTAATCTCCTATTTAAGCAACGACGTTATAGCTCTCTCGACGTTGTTTCATTTGGGGAAATAGTACCAAAAGCCCATTTGAAACCAGTGGCGCGATGGAGACCGGCCCTTGCAGGGAACCAGCCAACCAGGGGAAATCCGGTCATCAAAGAATTTTCTTTTTCACAGAAAATAGAAAGGGAACACACAAGCAACAGCAGCATGTGATGTGATGTGCCTTCTTCTTCTCGCTTCTGCGACGATGCCACATGCTGCATTGCCCAGCCATATGCATCCCTCTCTATATATGGAGGCGGAGCCTGCTTTTGGAACATTTCCTCCGGTGTCCAGGCTCCAGCGATTGAATGCCAACGGCCGGCCTGTGCTCCTGTAGGCAATAACTGACGTGTATCTTCTTCTGTCGAAGATTAATTGGGATAACATGCATATCGGAAGCAAGTGGTTAGGCGCCAAGCCAATGAGCCATCCATGACTTTTACCACTAGCAGTATTGAGATCATGGGATGACGGATGCCTTTCTGAAAGATTTTGCCGTGTTCGGCGCGTCGCGGAACGGCCGGGGCCGGGGCCGGGGCCGGGGCCCCAGGACATGGGATATATCGACGGGGGCGGCGTCAATAGATAGCTTGTTCATCCATTCCATCTCGCCATGGCTAGCTGCTGGCTCTCTCGACGTCCCGTGTCCGCGGAAGCAATGAGATACGGAAACTGTCTGATGAAGCAATGAGGTGAATTGAAAGACGATCGAGATGGAGAAAGGGCAGCCAACCAATGAAGCCCAGCACGGCCTCTGTGAAAACTGATCCAGAGATCGCTGATGGATGGTGAGTCAATTGAAGCAAGAAGACGCGCTTGCTGTTGCTTGTTGACAACATCAGAGAGAAGAGTGAAGACCTTCCTTCACAAATCACAATCATCTCCACCAGCGCCAGACCCAGAAGCAATTAAGCAATCTCGATGGCAAACCGCATGCCCAGCGACGCACACAGCAGCGCAAACCTCGGTACCGTTCCTTCCGGTTGCTTGCTCGCGTGTACGCTACTCCAGCACATACGGTACCCCCGTTTAGCTAGACATACGTACGTACGTACGTACGTACGTACTCTTAATTCTAATCGGGTTAGTTCGGATATTGGACGCCGGTCCCTGATGTGCTCGTACCTGACCACTCACAGAGGCACAGGTAGCTAATTAAGCTGGCTGTTGCCCGCAAGCAACGTCGCCACCGGCCGTCTCTAGCTAGCTACTGCTCGCATCTCATTGATCTCGATCTGCATCGCGCTCGATCGGCTATAAATTAAGAAGAGGCCTCATGGTCATCATGGCCACCACACCTCACCCAGTCTGGTGATCTCTCCACAGGTGCTGTGTGTGTTGCATTATCGTACGTAGCAGCAGCAACCTACGCTAGCTAGGATCAATGGGGAGGACGCTCGTGGCGGCGGCCACGGCGGTGGTGCTAGCGGCGGCGCTGCTGGCCTCGTCGACCGCGATCGACTTCGGGGAGGAGGACCTGGCGTCGGAGGAGGCGCTGTGGGCGCTGTACGAGCGCTGGCGCGGCCGGCACGCGGTGGCGCGGGACCTGGGCGAGAAAGCGCGCCGCTTCAACGTATTCCGCGAGAACGTGCGCCTCATCCACGAGTTCAACAAGGGCGACGCGCCCTACAAGCTGCGACTCAACCGTTTCGGTGACATGACCGCCGACGAGTTCCGCCGCGCGTACGCCGGCTCCAGGATCGCGCACCACCGCATGTTCCGTGGAGAGAGGAAGACGGCCGAGGAGGGAGGATTCATGTACGCCGGCGCGCGCGACCTTCCGACGTCCGTGGACTGGCGGCAGAAGGGCGCCGTCACGGACGTCAAGGACCAGGGACAGTGCGGTATGTAATTAATTGGACTAGTCTTTTTCGCATTTGGTGATCCATGCAGATGCACAGCTCGTGCTGTACCCAGCATGTCAACGACGTCGTCTTATTAGGGAGCTGCTGGGCGTTCTCGACGATCGCCGCGGTGGAGGGCATCAACGCGATCCGGACCAAGAACCTGACGTCGCTGTCGGAGCAGCAGCTGGTGGACTGCGACACCAAGGAGAACGCCGGCTGCAACGGCGGGCTCATGGACTACGCGTTCCAGTACATCGCCAAGCACGGCGGGGTGGCGACCGAGGACGCGTATCCGTACAAGGCGGCGCGGCGCTCGTGCAAGACGAAGGGCGCCCCGGCGGTGGTCACCATCGACGGGTACGAGGACGTGCCGGCCAACGACGAGGAGGCGCTGAAGAAGGCGGTGGCGAACCAGCCCGTGTCGGTGGCCATCGAGGCCAGCGGCTCGCACTTCCAGTTCTACTCCGAGGGGGTGTTCACCGGCAAGTGCGGGACGGAGCTGGACCACGGCGTCGCGGCCGTCGGGTACGGCATCACGGCCGACGGGACCAAGTACTGGATCGTCAAGAACTCGTGGGGACCCGAGTGGGGGGAGAAGGGTTACATCCGCATGGCGCGCGACGTCGACGCCAAGGAGGGGCTCTGCGGCATCGCCATGGAGCCGTCTTACCCCGTCAAGACCAAGCCCAACCCCAAGATCCGTTCCGTCGAGGAGGGGCCGGCGGAGCACGACGAGCTCTGATCCTCTGAGTCCCATTTCATCTCACCATGCAGCAGCAGCTTTGTTTCAGTTGATGGAAGAGCAGAATAAGCAGTGCTAATTACATATGGCTGGTGCATGCATGTAATGTAATACGATCCATTTATCTCGTTATTATTACTTCAATTCAGACTCTCTGTGATCGCCGTTATGACGAATTCGAAAAACCATTTGCTATTTTCTTGCGAAGCGAAATCCGAGCATTATGTCAATAGCGACCATGTATACTTAACTTTTTTAAAATTTTGGAGAGAGAATTTGAGGGAGGGAGGACCTTGGACGTGCTATGCAGCAAGCATAAAAAAGATAACGAAATGTATGCAGGCCGTGTTGGGCCGGGCCGCTAAGGAAAAAAAAAAAAAAACGAAGCAAAGGAAACACACGCAGCATCGGCTCCACGGGTTCGGTTCGGTTCCACTCCCTACCGGCCTGGGGTGCGGTGCGCCATCCTGAGGCAGCGAAGCATCTCTGATCTCTCGGTCTCAGGGGCCAAGGCTCCTCTCCGCTGCAGCTATCTTCCAGAGCAGAGAGGATCGAGGTCGTTCGGGCGCCATGGAGGTGCTCCGCTCCGTCTCCTCCCGTTTCTCCCGCGCGCACCCGCTCGGGCTCCGTAAGCTTTGCGCGCCCAAAGATCATCAAACTCAAATTCCAGAGGCGCTGATCCAGCAGCTGAAGCCTACCTGGTGGCAAAATGGTGATCCCTCTTGGGACAGTCTTCCAGGAGCTGAAGCTTGATGGCTCGGTCAGCATAATTAGAGACGAGCAAGGAGGCGCAGTTGCACGCAAACTGATTAACGTTAGATTTCGAACTACAGTAAGCTTGTCTTCTAGATTTCGAACAATTCTGCGACTCAAGTGTATACAAGGATGCACACGCTGTCCAGTTTACCACACAGGTGTAGTAGCAACCAAAAGGAGACAATGAAGAAAATGGCTACTGTGCGCGGTTACCTCAAATTGTTTCACGAGCAACCCTTTCGGGTTATCATGAGAAATGTAACCAGGGCATTCATAGTAGCCTACTCGAAGAATATATAACTCAATGGTGTCGACAAGAATTTAACATAAGACAGTAACATCATCAGCAGCGTGAGGCAGGAAACCAAACATCAAAAGATATGGGATGATCTATTAACTTCTAGGTGGCAGCATCAGCTTCCGCAAAAACATCTCCCCTTGACGTTCTGTCGTGCCCCTTACAAAAGTAGCCAAGTTCTCTCTATCACAGCATCAAAAGCCTCTCGCTGGGCGCTCCGCTGCAACATTCACTCGAAGTGGGCGGCCATCCATTTCCTACAATATGGTACAATTAACATTTGACTTACACTTCAGAGGTTTCATGCATACATAGGACACTGACAATTGATTATTTCAGTGAAAAATTTATATTAATTGACGGTCCTCACCTGGCCATCAAGAGCAGAAATAGCATCTTCGAGTTCCTCTTTTGACCCCATTGTTACAAAACCAAATCCTCGTGAACGCCCAGATTCTCTATCGTACACGATTGTAGCATTAACGACTTCTCCATACTCACTGAACAACTGAACCAACCTAGAGTCATCAGCTCCCCATGGCAGGTTGCCAACATAAGCTCTGAAAGCAGGTGCATATTGTCTAGGCGGCCTCTCTGCACGAGATCCCCTGGGAGCTGCCCTGTTTACATTCAGAAACCTTCCGCTAACATCCTGCAATAAAAAATAAATTGATTCTTTAGCTACTCAGAGCAATACAGAACTTGTACGCTTTTCTACTATACTGAAAATAATTTTTATTTTATTGAGCTGTTCGTAGAATACAAGAATGCCTAAAATCCACAGCTCTTAAGTTGCAAACCTCTGCCCCCTTTGATCAAAGATCCTAAGTGAAATAATAAAATAACATGTGACCTACAGGACTTTCGTTTCAATCAGATGATATATACTGTCATAGTGTCATCTCAACATCTTAAAGCAGTTAGATTTTCATGTGTAAACCAAAAACCTGAGAACTTGCAGTGGATGGATCTGTATAAATGAAAGGATAGAAATGAACTCACATAGCGGTTGAACATCTCAATGGCCTTGTCAGCTTCCTCAACGGTGCTCATAGTAACAAATCCAAATCCACGGCTCTGGCCAGTCTCTCTGTTGTAGATGACCTGGAAATCCAAAGAGCAAGATTAATTTTACAAGGCAAATGGAGAACAAACCCAGTACAATGAATGTTTCTTATCACTGCTACAATTTCTGAAACACTGAACAACAGACAGCAGACAATCATGGCTCCTAACATATGTGGAGAACAAACCATTTCTCTAGAATCATAACCCTCTACAAGAACCAGTGGAAGCATATTGGGTCATATGAAACAATATGAATGCACATACACATATATGTAAATGGTTAGTACACACACAGAATGTACTAGTGAAATGCCAAATAAACTACCCACTAACGCCTGAAGCTCTGAACTAACCCACAAGGCATGCAATCTACTGAAAATTTGTTAGATTTACACTGGAACAATCATAAATTACACTCTCTAACTAGCAAGCTCGATTTTAGCACCGCATGACCAAAGCACCGAGCAACTACAGTGAGAGAGCATGCTCACCTCGGCGACCTCGACGACGCCGGCCTGCTCGAAGAGCTGCGCGAGGCCCTCGCTGTCTACATCGTAAGGAAGGTTCCCTACGTAGATCTTGGCCTCCTCAGGCGGCTCTACGGCTGCGTAATCGTCCTCTCCATCTCCATCGTCAGCCGACGCAACCACCTCACCCTCTTCTTCCCCAACGTCCCCAACCTCCTCCTCAAATGCGTCACCCGCCTCCGCCTCGTCTCCGGACTCTGCCCACTCGACGCCCGCCTCGACGGCGTCGGAGGAGGCGACGAACGGCGCGAGTGGCAGGCGCCGGGAGGCGCGGAGGTGGAGCGGCGCGGCGCGGGATGAGAGGAGCGGGAGGGACACCGCTGAGAGGTACTTGTGGGCCGGCGGAAGCGTGGCTGCGTCGGCCATGGCCATGGCTAGGGAGCGGAGGGACATGACGCTGGTGGCCATGGCGGATGAGCAGGAGGTGTGAGAGGAGGAAGGGGATAAGAGGGCGAATGGATGGATTTGAGCCGGAGGTATTGGAGAAGGTGATGACGATGCCGTGCCGTTGCCTTCCTGATTTATAGGGATCTGCCGTGCGTTTGGGCTTGGGTGGTTGGGCCCATTTTTTGAATGGGCTTTTCGTTCTGGGCCTAGGCTCCGAGTTTTTCTTTTGTCGGCCTTGCACAGTTGTCATGCTCACAGCGGGCACTCTACTGTTCCTCTGGCTCTGAGCCATTACGGTTTGGCATTCACCTAATGATGATTTGCTCAGCTACTGAATTGTCATTAACTTTTACCAAATTTTCAATGAATTTCATAGAAATTGGAAGGGCCATGAGTGGTTAATTTCATTTCAACGTGTTTTTTTTTTGCATAGTTACGTCCATGTTACTCTGTTGATTACACACAATTTTCACTGGAACATCGTTCAACAACAGCGGCAAGCCTGTAGCTCACTCGGGAAGCTGAGCAGCATCTCCGTGCTGGCCATTCTGTCGGACCCGACGAGCCTGAGCCGGTCGTGATACACTTCGACGTGCCCGAACGCGTCCGTGCCTGGCGGGCACTCCAGCGCGGCCTCCAGCGTGCGGTGGTGCACGCCGCGTTCGTCCATGGCGTACCCGCCCCTGTGGACGTGGCCGGCGAGGCACGCCACGACGCACCCTCCGTGGCGGTGCACCACGTCCGTGACCTCCTCGTAGTTCCACATCAGCCCCGTCGGGGACGCCGCGCCAGGGTGCACCGGCAGGTGGCTGCACACCACCACGCGTTCCCGGCTGCGGGACGCGCGCCGGAGGACGCCGTCGAGCCACCGCAGCTGCGCTTCTCCCACGCCGCCGTTGAACATGACGAACCGGCGGTCCGTGCCCTCGAGGCCGCTGGGGCTGTTCTTGTCGTGGTTCGGGTTCCGCGCCTCCAGGAACCGCGTCGCCGCCGCGGAGACCGGGTGCCCGCGCGGCCACCCGACGGCGCTGAAGTCGTACGCGTCCAGCACCACGAACCGGTACCCGGGCCAGGGCGAGAAGTCGTAGTAGGCGCGCGACGGCGACGTCGTCGGCATCCGCAGCTCGGACACCAGCTCGCTTCGCGGAAGGTTGTACAGGCAGTGGTTGCCCAGCATGTGGTACGTCGGCCCGCCGCGGAAGCCGTCGAACTCGCGGACCACGGCCTGCACGGCGGCCAGCGACCGATCCTTGGGGCAGAAGCCGTCCACGATGTCGCCGAAGTTGACGCAGAATTTGATGCCCCCGTGCGCGTTCCACCGCTGGACGGCGCGGCGGAGCACGGCGATGCTGTGGCGGTAGTAGCGCGGCACGCCGAGGAACGAGCGGCCGTCGGGGATGTCGGCGTACTGGACGTCCGCGATGACGCCGAAGGAGAAGAGCGGCTCCCCCTTGGCCCTCGCCGATGGTGATGACGCACACGGCCTCATCACAGCCACGCCGCTCGGGCGAGCCCCCAGCATGGATCCCCTGCTCTTGTTAAACTTCGGTTTCGATTTCGATGATATGATACTAGTTCAGTTCCCTTAACACCTTCGCGTCAAACTGAAACAGAATTTTGTAGATCAAATTAATGGAATAAGATGCTTGTTTGTACATGCCATGGATACTTGTTGATTGAGAGATGCAGGGAGCTCACCTGACGATCAATGCCGGTCCGGTACAACGAAGTATCTCCGTTCAGCTGCGGCGAGTTCCTCCGGTACTCTCTCTCCGTCTCTCGGTGGCCGTGAACTGGGCAGAGGAGGAAGAAGGCTCTCGAGGCTCAAAACTATCTGCCCGGGCCGTGCACGGTGCGCCTCTCATTTCTGCGCGGGTGGTGAGCTCATAAAATCCTCGTCAACAACGGCTGGGATTTGTCGTTTTCATAAAAATCCTTGTCAGTTAGTAGCACGAAGATTATCTTCGGAAGAAAAAAAAAACCAATTTTATTGGGCTCAGAGGAAGCGTGCGTTCACTGGCGGCCCAAGGCCCGTTCATCTATATTCTCAAAAAAAAAAAAAGGCCCGTTCATCGATCCCGGCGTGTGGTTTCCCCACGTGTCAGTGTCTACTCCCAAAGAACCCGCACCACTCGGTCCGCATCGGCATCGCCACAGACGCCCGCACCCTCCTCTCTCTCTCCTCCCTCCCGAGTCCCCGCGCCGCCGCTCGTCGGAGCCCCGCCTCTCCGCCCAAGCGCGCCGTGCAGGTAACAACTCCAGTGCGCGTCCATCCTGTTCTCCCGTTAATTGCTGCTGGATCGTCACCCCCTTCCTTGTATATGGAGCCATCGATCTGACGATCCGAACTAGTCTTCCGGTAGCTGCGGGCTGCACACCGGCGACCCTGTTTGTTAGTCCTGGATCATAAGTATTGGGCGCTTAGATAGATCGCCGGCTTTCCTGTGCGAATCCGCCCTGTTTTCTTCTCCGTTCGCGACCTCAACGCACCCTAGGCTGCGAGTGATGGGAGATCCATCCGGACTCTTGTCGTGTTTAT
Source organism: Zoysia matrella (assembly GCA_001602295.1). Taxonomy (NCBI): domain Eukaryota; kingdom Viridiplantae; phylum Streptophyta; class Magnoliopsida; order Poales; family Poaceae; genus Zoysia; species Zoysia matrella. The sequence continues at coordinate 7,715 of BCLG01005406.1, read as the reverse complement.
ATTACCATAATGTCCTAGCTTGTTGGGTACGATTGCCTGTTTATTTTTTTGTTTCGCGGAACCCAGCAATCTCCGTCGTTGCTGGGATGCCTGAGATCCAAATCATCCATCATTCTGATTCTGTGATGGTAGCCCGATCTTATCTTTCTATTTGGTTTGGAATCGATTTGCTGCCTCCGTGATAGTAGTATACAAATATCGGTTTGTTTTGTGAGAAAATAGGGCTGACATTTTGACAATCCAGCTTCCCTAAGTCTTCATAGCCAATTAACAATCAGACAATTTCGCAACCAACACATCAAATCCATTTAAGATCTGTCTTAGTTTGATATAAAACCTCTTGATTTTGTGCTCAAGGATAATATATGGACCTCCTGATTGCAGCTGACTACGATGATTTATGGACCTCTTGATTGCAATTGACTGTATTTTTGTTTCCCGTTTCCATTATTATCATAGGAAAAAACATTTTCCCTTTTTTTAGTTGTCTGACAAAGTTCTTAATACTTCTTTTCAGAGCCCTGTATGGCAGGCATGAGGGGTATTAGCCAGCTTCTTAGGAGAACTCTCCATAATCAGTCCTCTGTAAGTATTCAGTCTGCTTATAATTAGCTTTAGTTCTATCATAAGTTGTGTGACAAGATATCTGCTTGCACCATAAGTTCTTACCTGCATAACTTAAATTATGCTTCTTTATCCGATTGAATTTTTTTAGCATTATTCATTTGAAATTGATACGGCTTTATATATATATTTTTTTTAAAAAAAAACTTGGAGAGTTTATATAGGAGTTTGGTGCACAAGGTCAATTCTTGGTCCATGATTGTTATTGCTAACATTTTATCATACCTTTTAGGGTCCATCGCTGCTTTATTCATTCCGTGGAAAGAATGAAGAGTCCTCTGCTGGATTGAAAGCATTGGCTCTTCTTGGGGTTGGTGCCTCTGGTCTTATGAGCTTTGCTACAATAGCAAATGCAGATGAAGCTGAGCATGGCTTGGCAGCTCCAGATTATCCCTGGCCACATGCTGGCATCATGAGCTCTTATGACCATGCTTCGTAAGTCAACCAATATTCTCTACTTTGATGAAACTTTTTTCGTTGAATTTGGATAGATGTTTGCAAACTTGTATTAGCCTTCTCTATGAAATATATGGATCATAGCATAGGAATTATTCGGTCCTTTTGGGTAGTAAGGGCATGATTTGGCTATTGTAATTATTATATCTGGCTGTCTATGAAGTACATGCCATTCAAATATATAATTCATAAAAGACTAATTTAACTTTGCATGTTGAGGCAGCGCTGTACTTATTTCTTTTATAGGGTAAATTCTGTTCAACTACTGATGTCTTTTCCCCCTTGTATACTGCTGTAATTTATGTGAGAATTATTGTCTTTCAGAATCCGCCGTGGACATCAAGTTTACACGCAAGTTTGTGCCTCTTGCCACTCCATGTCATTGATTTCGTACCGTGATTTGGTTGGAGTGGCCTACACTGAAGAGGAAACAAAGGCAATGGCTGCTGAGATTGAGGTAGTTGATGGTCCGAATGATGAGGGTGAGATGTTTACTCGCTCTGGTAAGTTGAGTGACCGCTTCCCGCAGCCGTATGCAAACGAGCAAGCAGCCCGATTTGCAAATGGTGGTGCATACCCCCCAGACCTCAGTCTTATTACAAAGGTGATTGCAGGCTTGCAGTTAATGGTTTTAAAATGATTGGTGGGATTTTCGTTATCTTGTTAAGGCTTACTGTATGCAACGTATTTGTTCAGGCGAGGCACAATGGTCAGAACTACGTTTTTGCTCTTCTGACTGGTTATCGTGACCCACCTGCTGGTGTTCAGGTATCTCTCTTTTTTTATACATTGTTTTTCTGGTGTGATCTATAGCTGTGTGATATTTTGTCCCTCTACCCCTTTTAAGTGGCTCAGACATATAACCTATTGTGCTTGGTTAAAATCACTTGTATCATACAGATAGGCTTTACATTACTGTGTCATACTAACATGTGATATACACTATTCAATGCGAGTATAAGAAGGATGTTTCTACCCATATGAAGGACTGCTTTAATTTTCATACTGTTGGCACTGGTGATTGCTTTTACCTATCTTTCAAATTAACTGTGACTAATTTCGTTTTTTCCTTTTTAAAACCCAGATTCGTGAGGGTCTGCACTATAACCCCTACTTCCCTGGTGGTGCCATAGCCATGCCCAAGATGCTTAATGATGGGGCTGTTGAGTATGAGGATGGTACTCCTGCAACTGAAGCTCAGGTAACTACTCTATTTTTGTGGATCCGTAAGTACTCAGTTTTGGGGCTAGCACAAGGCTTGATTATTCTTATTTTCTGTTGCAGATGGGTAAGGACGTTGTGTCATTCCTTTCATGGGCAGCTGAACCAGAGATGGAAGAGCGAAAGCTGGTAACCTCACGACTTATCAGTTTTTTTTTTTCTTTCTATTTTGGTGTAATCTGATGCCCTGGGCCCAATCAACTAACATTGAATAATTCTAGATGGGAGTCAAATGGATCTTCCTTCTGTCGCTGGCGCTTCTCCAAGCTGCCTACTACAGGCGTATGAGGTGGTCAGTCCTGAAGTCGCGCAAACTGGTCCTGGATGTTGTCAACTGAGGGCCATTTTATTCTTCTTTATTATTTAAATTTCCAGAGTCTCTTAAGAGGAACCATTCCAAATAATGGATTTGTGATGTACAACTACAATTTTGCCACTGGGGCTGGGTTCCATGCCTAGAATTATTTTGCTTCGTTCATTACTCCGCTGCAAAAGCGCATTCTCCCCATGGGAGGATTTCTTTCACCTTTTTTTTTTCCCCCATTTTGGTCTGTCAATGCCTCAAAGGTACTGTACCAGCAAGAGTAAGGTTCTAACATGACAATTGATGGGAGTTCATAATAAATTCTTGCGCTTTGAAACACTGAATTTTTGTCGTTAAGCTATTCTTTGCGTCATGGATGGATTTACCAATGCGAAAACGCTTTCTGGACTTGCTGCAGGAGAGAGCATCTTCTTCTGTGATCATGGATGTTTTGGGGATCTTTTTTATTTGATTTACCGAAGAAAAATAAAATGATCATACTAGTTTGGTAAACGGAACCCGCCCCATTTCGCATTCGCGGGCCCAGCTGAGAACGGAGCCGGCGCTGGCGCGGGCCACTCGCTGGCAGACCTCACTATCTCCTCGTCCACACAGAGGGAGCCCGTCGCCGCGGTGGACATGGCTGGAGCGCTGGCCGCCTCTTCGGTACTGGCTCCGAACCCGACAACACGAGGACTTCGCCCGCTTACTAGGAGGCTCCGGATGCCTCCACTTGCCCCACTTGCTGCTAGCTACCGTCACGGGCTCGGCATCCGCGGCGCACCACTGAGCGCTACCAGTGCGGGGCACCAGGGCCTCAGCTCGCGCTTCCGATTCGACGCGGCGACGGAGGGGATGGCCGTGGAGGCGAGTGCGGCGTCGGCAGCGGCAGAGGCGAAGCCCTTCGCCGTCCTCTTCGTTTGCCTCGGTGAGTCCCCTCGGTCCCAGCCTCTCTCCACCCGTCTCCGCGCCCGCGCCCGTGCGTGTGAACTACTGAACTTCTCCTCCGATCGTGCGCGCGGATTGAACTTGATACCTGTACGCCTCGAGTTTGATCGCGCTTGCCATCCCAAGGTCAGGTCGCGATAACCTTGCGTTATAATCTTTCCGCAGTTGTTGTTGGTGGAAGGCTGGAAGCACTAATTCTCACGTGTTGTTTCTGTAAGATTTGGAGATTTTGCTAGTTGGTATGAAATTTGCCGATCCTATTGTCTGTACCCTACTGCATGGTTAAAAAGTTCAGTTAGTTTGATCCAGTCATTCTGATCCATAGCAATCGTGTTTTGTGATAGTTGAACTATGTAGGTATCGGATGTATTAGTGCACCGGCTGCATTGGTTGCTCTCTCAATGTGTTTTATTATTTTCATGTGTTTAAACGGTCCAAGTGTGTATTGGCACTTGGTGCTTTCTTAGGTAAGGGATAATTACAGCCTCTTTGGTAGAGCTCTCAGCTTCTGATTCTTTGGATTCATTTTTGATTCTTCTATGAAGTGATTCTGTGGCTAAAAGTGATTCTCTTTAATTCTTTAGGATAAATTTTTAGAATCAAGACAGAGAATCACTTCACATAATCAGGAGAAGCTACTTTTTTCATCTCCCATCTCCTTAGTTTATTTCAGAGAATCACTTCACAGAATCAGACAAGAATCACTTTTTTTGAAAAACAGTGTTTGGCAGAGCTTCTTTGATTTTGCCTGAGAATCAAGAGCTGGGAGCTCTGCCAAAGGGGCCGGTATCTCACTGCCTAATCTTGTCCTGGTGCTCTTAAGAGTGTGTAGGTGCCTGATACGTATATGCTGCATTTATCCATTCGTCTGCTCCTGATGGAAACTATTTGTACAGGGAACATTTGCCGGAGTCCTGCAGCTGAGGCTGTGTTTCGGAACCTTGTAAGCAAGCGTGGCCTTGACTCAAAGTTTCACATAGACTCTGCTGGTACTATTGGATACCATGAGGTTGTACCCTGCATTTACCTTGCTCATTGTTCATATACTTGGTTCGGGGATGGCATGAGCACTTACCTGGTATTATGCGGATTCAGGGTAATAAGGCAGACTCAAGGATGAGAGCAGCTTCAAAGAAGAGGGGGATTGAGGTGACTTCAATATCCAGGCCCATTAAACCATCAGATTTCCGTGACTTCGATCTCATCCTTGCAATGGATAGGCAGAACTATGGTACACTCTCAATCCGTACATTCTCTCTGTTTCAATACCCTGGATTTATGTTGATGTGAGATGCTTGATAGAGTTCTCTTTTCAACAATTTGCAGAAGATATACTGAACGCCTTTGAAAGATGGAGACACAAGGAGCCCCTTCCTGACAGTGCACCCAATAAGGTCAGTATGTTAGATTGTTTGTCTAGTCATTTCAACTTTAAAGATGCATACTTTCAATACTCTGTAGTCGAAAATAAATTGAACTTCCTTCAAACAAAAACAAATTTGAGACATGGGAACACTTGGGGACAAACGTATCATCAGGAACTGCTAAACTGAACGCCAGCCACATGCTTTCCCTATCATTTTTTCCTTTCTGTAGAATTTATCCATAAGCACGACAATCAGTGGCCATCCAGCATTGCCATTTATTCCCCTAACAATCAGCCTTGACATTGCTTTGATGTTTCTGAAATTTCTTTACCTTCTGCAACTTTAGCATTGTACACTTAATATAGGCAAGGGCATCGCTGCTTGATTTTCTACAGATGGTACTCTCTAGTTCACATCATAATATGCTCCAGACTGATGTTTATCTTATTTAGGGGCTATCTGCACCTTCACTTGATTCCTTCTGTAATTTGTTTTTAATTAATGCTGTCCTTTGTAAAACATAGTAAGGAATTTTCTCTCTCCCATTGTAAGGTTAAACTGATGTGTTCCTACTGCAAGAAACATACTGAGTCTGAAGTCCCAGATCCTTACTATGGAGGTCCTCAGGGATTTGAAAAGGTTAGTAGCTTGACTGTCTGCAAAACATTAGTATCTATATTTTGGATCTTATTTGTTGGTTTTTTCCCAGTGACCAGTGTGTTTGACTGTTGTACTGTCGTGGCTTGCATAAATCACTAGCCTTTTATTCCTCACCAATTGAAGTATCTTAAGCTTTGTAGTACCTTTTGACCCGAGATATGCATGGGCTCTGCCAAGTAGTTGTGCATCAATCATTAAATCATGTAAGCAAGGCCCAGGTTTTTTGTCAGCATACTCATGTGCATCAATCATTAAATCATGTAAGCAAGCCCTGGGTTTTTTGTCAGCAAAATATGACTCTAGAACTCAAGTATGTGAGTTTTATGTGGTGGTGAAGCTGCAAATTTTTCGTTTTTTTCTCTTTATTTGTAGCATAGCAGAACAATTAGATCATGGCCCATATGGGGCACAGCCGCACAGGTCATGGCTATAGTGGCCCTATGCTTCAGCACACGACCAGCACAACACCAGCACTAGTGACTTGCTGCCTGGCTAGACATTTTAACTTAGCTAGACTCTTGACTGAATGTTGACTGACTCCCGAACTGGGCAATCTGCTAACTGCTGTTATTCACACTGGTTGGAAACAAACAATACAGTAAGCTACTGAACACACATAAGACCTTTAAGGCAACACTTTACACATCTTTTTGCAAAATCATTTCCTGTAAAGCATATTAACTTTTGGAATGTGTCGATAATTCATCAGAGAGGATACAATATCTCATCTGGGAAGAAAAATTAAGCACTTTTAAATGTTCTTCTGGTACAAAGAGATAATAATACATGTCTATGCTGTTAATGATTGTACAGAAGGTAGGATGAGCAGTTTGGTAATGAAATACTAGAGTCTAGTAAATTAGTAATAACTACAGAAAATCACAAAGCTAGGAGTTTTGTTCGTCATCCTTGATTTCCTTGTGCTGATAGGCTGATACTGAAGCACCAATCCACAGGTATTCTGAGATCATTTATATCTACTCAAAATCCGCAGACGAAAAGAACATTCACGTTTAACATTTCTGCAATGCTTTCAGGTCTTGGACTTATTGGAAGATGCTTGTGAGTCTCTGCTCGATAGCATCGTGGTGGATAATGCAAACATTTCTGCGTGATCTTGGATTCATATACCTATAGGTGATGTAAATCTCCAAATTTTCATTTTCAGACTCCATATTGGGTGCACGTTATATATGAGCTGTAGCATCTGGGCACTGCAGGAGCCAGTTAACCCCAAACGTGATCGGGGTACAAAATTCTTTCCCTTTGAGTTATATACCTGCCACTGTTGTTGTACTCCTACATTGTTATCTTTGACACTGTATGTGGAACACCAAAAATATGCGCATCACCAATGTTTACAACCCAGATACTGAGAATCATACTTATAAATTTCATACGAATTGTGCAGACAAGAAAATATTACTTGCATGAACTACCACTGTGAACATAAATAATCGTGCATTTAGAATGTCAGAATATACACTTTTCTCTTCCTTTGGACTATGAAAAGTTACGGAAAGGGGTCATCATGTAGCCAACCTTACAACCAACACAGGCGATGGTGGTTGCCACCGGTTACAACCAACACAGGCGATGGTGGTTGCCACCGGTCACCGGCGGTAGCACTGCACGTGCAAGAAGAATGCTCCAGGTGAGTGCCCCCTCGCCGCCGTCTCATCGGCCATCCACAGCCTACCCTCCTTCTCCGCCCTGGCCTTCACCATGAACTGCGCCCCTGTCCCGGCACCGCCGCGGCAGCCGAACCACCAGTCGTGCACATCCCACATCACGTCGATCACCTCCCCGTTAGCCAGCACGGCGGTGCGGTTGCCTCTGAAGCCCCACCCCACCCGCCGCACCTCCGCTACCTTCTCCCCGTCGATGGTCACCCGCAGCTCTCCCTCCCCGGCGACGCCTCTGCACGCGTGCACGACCACCTCGTGCTCCTCCCCGCCTTCGCTGAACCTGCACCGCGTGACGTGCGACGCCGCCGCGGCGCGGAGCTGCTCGCGCCGGCTGACGAGGACCGCGCCCCGCGGGGCCGTGGCGGACACAGAACCGAAGCGGCGGGAGAGCTCGCGCGCCGCGCTCCCCGCGCCGAGGAGGAGCGCGAGCTCGCCGTCCGCGACGAC